>BSBK01014758.1:10000-64458 GCA_027943335.1 Chamaecyparis obtusa | reverse complement strand
TTCCAAATTGGATTCGATCATATTGAACATACTTATTTTGAGATCAATAAGTATTAATTTCACCCTAAAATGAATAACTTTCATAAAATATGGCAATTTCTTCTTAATGAATCGAATAGTTTTCTTTTGGAAAAGCGAACGCCAAATTTTGATTCGAGTCCACTCTTTTTTCAATCTAGATTTTATGTCAGGAGAAGGTTGATCCATTATCTGTTTAAAATCAGTTTTCAATTTATTATAAATATCTAGATTGAAGAGATACTCTTCATTCATTTGGTTGATTCGATCATTCATTGTGGTTGTCCAATAAGCTGGATCTAGAAGATCCCAATTTTTTTCCATCTGGATTGAAGATGGTTCATCTTGTACGACCTCTAAAGAAAATTTAATATTAGACGTAGGCTTAGTCCGAATCATTCTGATTTCTGTCCGAGTATCTATCTTGATCTCTGTCTTAATTTTCTTATTTATCAATTGGCGGATCGGTTCGATAATAGGTTTGATAATAATTATCAATTGGCGAATAGGTTCGATAATAGGTTTTGCCCGATCGGACGTGTAATTCCAAATACATTCGCGAATAGGTTTCCAAAAAGAAGGCACTTTTGGGGGATTACCGAAAGGTAAGTCAATTTCTGTCCCATATATGGTTAAGAAACCAGTTGTTTTTTGGTCAATCTCAGTAGAGTTAGATTCATACCAAGGTCTCAAGCGAAAAGGATATACAATCTTGATTTGAATACCCTCTTTGATATAATCTTTTATGAACTTCTTCGGGACATCCGGGTCCGTCAGTTCATATCCATCATAATTACATTTGAGATATGCTTCCTTTTGCAAGTTGGACCAATCCTGCTCCCATTCGGGGACCTGAAATAATAAAGTACGACCAATATTTTTAGCTATTATCAAAATAGGGAAATACAATCTTTTCCTTAAATACGTATGAGTGAACAAGAGAGCAGCTCTGACATAGTGAATCACTTCTCCGTCGAAGGTTTGCTGTGTTCGACGGCGACGTTCTTCTTTTCTCCTTTCACGTCTCTCTAAAAATTTTTCGTACATTCTTAAAGATCTTGAAGTTTTTTTCATTTTTGTCTTCTCTTTGACTTCCTTCTTAGGAAAAGGTTTGTGATGTGACTTTTGAGTAGTCATCCCCCCTGGCTTTTGAGTCATTGATCTAAGTCTCCCGAAAAGAATCGACTCTGGTCTCGCTATCCAATGGTTGATCGCTGAAACTTTTCGTCGTTGAAAACGGACAGCTCCCTTTACTAAATCTCGACGAAAATCCCCTTCATAGGGGTAACTAAAGACATATATATCTTTAAATACAAGATCTTCTTCTTCGTCCCCCCCCTTGTCCGCTTCAAGAGTTTCTTCTTGTTCAGGAGTTCTTTCTTGTTCAAGTTTTTTGAAAGGTTGAAAGAATCCTTTTTTTTTGTCTTTTTTCTTCTTTTGTAACTCTTTTATTTTGTCAAAGGGCCTTATAATGATTAATTGTCGAGCTTTTTTTGGACGAGTTTCGAGACAATCTTTGACAGCTAGAGGGTCGTGAACTCCAGATATTAGGGTGGAGGGCAATTTAGGAACAATAAACCTGTTAAAATCTCGGATTCGAGGTTCATCATCATCAACACGGATTTTTTCCTTTTCCATAAACTTATTATAAATAAGATAAAGTTCATAGAAATTTGTAAAATCTTTCATATCTTGATCAAATTGTTTTTTTTCAAATAAATCTTGATCAAAATTTGATTTATTGTTCTTATTCTTTTTCTTCTTAGTACGTTTCTTCTTAGAAGGCAGGCCCTCTTTTGAAATCTCTACCAAATCTTTCAGAATATCCTTCTGCGATATCTTAATATCCATAGAGACTTCAGAATTTGAGAATTCTTTCAAATTTATAAAAAAAAATCGCTCATAAAGCAAAGCCTGCTCGGTAGGAAGAACACTAAGAAGTAATTCCCACTTGAGACCTGTAGTTTCAAGAAAAATATGCAACAAATAATGTGTTAGTAATTTTTTATCGCAAGAAGCAATACCTTCTTCTATTCTTGCATTTAAAGGCGCCGGGACCAATGTTTTGAAAACATGTTCCAATGAAGATAAATTTTTAGGATAGATTTTCTCATATCTTGACTTTAAATCTTCCAAAGTAGATTCATCCAACCATTTTTTTTTATTCTGTTCCTCTAATAAGAACATATGAATTTTATCTATCCACCATTTGGAAATCATTTTTATTCGTGGTTGAACGATTCTATTTTTATTTTCTGGTGGAATTAAGGAAATTCGAAAAGGCCGGTTGGTAGAATCACGGTTCTTACATTGCGACAGTTTTTTTTTTTGCTCTTTCAAATATTTTTGCTCTTTCAAATAATCCTCTGAATGGATCATCCAAGGTGATTTAAATTGATTCATCGACCCACGGAATGGCCCGCTGAGTAAAGGATCATGAACTTCTGAAAGGTACTTCCCTTCTTTTGTTCGAGAAAATCTCATTTTTTTTTCAAGAATATCTACAATAGGAGATCCATTGCTTAGAGCTCTCACCCTATTTTCAAGCTCTTCGCCTAAATAAGATTTCCTCTCCGATTTTCTCACTATCCATTCATCAAGGTTATCCTGATTTGAATCAAGACTTTGATCGCCCAAGTTTGCCATTTTGGCAAAGAAAGACATACTTGGCGGAGCTGTGAAAGAAATTCTTTCATCGCCATCACTGAGACAAACATCGAAGAAATATTCAGCAACTTGGCTCTTCACAGGGCCACGAAGAATAAAATCCCCTATACTAACGTATCGTAGGGGTTGGTTAAACCGATTAGAATCAAAAAAGATTAATGGCCATCTTTTTATTAGAAAAGATGCTAAAGTCGAATCTGTCTCAGTATCCAATTTGAGATCTTCTAAAGATAGAATTCTCACTAATGTTCTATAAGAAGGAGACAGAGGAATGGGCGGCTTATTAACTTGATTTTTTTTCATATTAATAGCAGCTTTAGTTTGAGACTTATGCCTTTTTTTTTTCTTAGGTATTTTGAAACCTTCCCTAAAAGATTTTTTCTTATCGGATAAATCTAGCGATACCTCTTCTAACTCTTCTCGAGGACCCTGAATGAACGATCTTGAATCATTCCACTTAGTAGCGATGAAAGAAGGATTCCTCCCGTAGCATGTGAGCATGGCATAAGCGAAAAAAATAATTTGAAAACTGAAGGCGAAAAGTTCCCGTTTTCGATTCGCTTTTAAGGGAACATCATTTTCTACGCGTGAACAAAAAATTTTCGTCATTTTGACAAAAAGAATTTGTCCGCTCAACCATCCGGCTGCGGTACTCAGCAGAAATATATAGCTTCCACTATACCTGAATAGCATCATATTGGTTAACCGAGTATACACAGATTTACCGAAAAGGGCCGGGTTCAGCAGCTGTAAAGCGACTCCAATCAAAAACTCTATTGCCGGATTTTGAATCCAAGGGTATTTCCGAATCAAACTTGTTTGAAAAATAAGAAATAATAGAACGGGAACAAGCATGATTGTCATTACGTGAGGTTTCCAAATGCTCGCATAAATAGGGCCAAGATAAATGGATGAGAAGACCACGAGTTGTGCCACAAAAGAACCACCAAGGATCAATTTTCCCGTAGGGACAATTTTCCTGTTGTCGACGACTTTGTTTTGAATCAACATCGCTCGGACATAATACATTTGAGCTGGACCAATTGGCAACGTTGATAAAAAGCCATAATAAACGCCAAATAGTAGAACTGGAGCAGACCTCTGAATCCACGGTACTAATATATAGTATATTTCTGTAATCATATTAAATACCTCCTTTATTTAATTTTGATTTTTGATTTGAATTATTGTTTATTACTTCTTGTTCTTCTTCTTCTTGTTGTTGTTCTTGTTGTTGTTGTTCTTGTTGTTGTTCTTTTTGTTCTTCTTCTTCTTGTTTTTTCTCATCCGCTAGATCATCCCCGAGATATGGAACTTTAAGGATGCTTGTTAAGTTCAAGCTCATGACATATGACATAATTTTTTCCTTCCTAGTATATATAATCATCTTCCCCCTCCTATTTATATTTATAAGAATCATATTCTTTCTACTATTTATATATTGTTCAATTTGAGACTATAGATCAGAATATTATATATCTATATATATAGAATCATATTATTTCTATTTATACATAATCATATCATTTATACATATATTATTTCTATTTATACATGATCATATCATTTATACATGATCATATCATTTATACGTATATTATTTTGATTTATACATAATCATATCATTTATACAGAATCATATCATTTATACATGATCATATCATTTATACGTATATTATTTCTATTTATACATAATCATATCATTTATACATGATCATATCATTTATACGTATATTATTTTGATTTATACATAATCATATCATTTATACAGAATCATATCATTTATACATGATCATATCATTTATACGTATATTATTTCTATTTATACATAATCATATCATTTATACAGAATCATATCATTTATACATGATCATATCATTTATACGTATATTATTTCTATTTATACATAATCATATCATTTATACATGATCATATCATTTATACGTATATTATTTTGATTTATACATAATCATATCATTTATACAGAATCATATCATTTATACATGATCATATCATTTATACGTATATTATTTTGATTTATACATAATCATATCATTTATACGTATATTATTTATACCATTTTATTTTTGAAATTGAGTATTATTTGTTCAATTTGATACTATACAAAAAGATTGTATCCATCCCTTATTAATATATAGAATTATATTCTTTCTACCATTTCGACCATTTTATTTTTGAAATTTGATACTATAGATCCAAATATTATCACTTCTCTCTATAATATAGTATAGAATAGAGAGAGAATCTCTTTCTACCATATTCAATAATAATATAAAAATGTTAGATTCATATTCAAACTCTTGAATGAATTATATTCAATGCGAATATCCACATAGTCCGTTAGATTCATATTCAAACTATTGAATGAATTGAATTATGTTCAATTCATATTTGTAATCATGTAATCATAGACCCCAATACTCCATAGACGGTTTGAACCGTCTAATAACAATAATTTTTCTGTTATACGCCATTACATAGCATTATGTAATGGCATATAACAGAAAGTTTCAATCCGACGAGGTTAGAGGACCAGAAAAGGACTCATGACTAACTAATGGAGGGCCTTTTTTATGGGCCCGATAGCCATCTAATTATAGAATGGAAGGCTATATTAAGGATGAAGATTTTCAACATATTTACTTTTTTCATTGTTTATATGTTACTGAATATTGGCATGACTGGTTTTGGTGATTCATAACCATATTTGTTAGATACAAATCGAACATCTAACAAAAAAAGAAAAAGTGTCATTGTTTTGAGAATAATATGGAACAAGAGAAATATTTCAAATAATATAAAACAATGAAAATTTCTTTCTGTTTTTCTCTTTTTACCTTAATTTCCTAACTTTTCAGCTCTGTTACTATTGTAATATAAGTTTATTTAGATTCTTATATTGTATATAAGTTTATTTAGATTCTTAGCTTATATAAGTTTATTTTTAGACCCTTTGACATATTTATCATTCAACCATTACATATTCATTTTATCCTACATGTCACCTTCTTATTATTTATAACCCAGTCGGCATGTATAATTCAATTATTTCGCTGACAACATTTTTTAAAAGAGCTCGTGGAACCATGCTATCAAACATTCCAAAATCAAATAAAGAATCAGATATTTGATCTTCGTCATCTACTATCTGGTTTAATGTCTGTTCAATAACTCTTTTACCCGCAAATGCAATGTATGCATTTGGCTCGACAATCGTGACATTAGCCAACATACCAAAGCTAGCAGTGACTCCACCAGTCGTAGGAGATGTAAGAACTGAAATATATAGCAAATTTTTCTCCTTTTGATGTGTATGCAACACAGCAGCTATCTTATTCATTTGCATTAAACTAAAACTTCCTTCTTGCATACGCGCTCCGCCAGAAGCACATACGAGAATTACTGGAAGAAGATGCTCAGTAGCATACTGTATTAAACGAGTTATTTTTTCGCCCACTACCGATCCCATACTGCCTCCCATGAACTGAAAATCCATAACCCCGAGTGCGACAGGAAGACCATTTATTTTACCTATGCCTGTTTGAATAGCGTCGGGTAAACCTGTTTCTTTTTGATAGGAAGTATTATAATCATCATAACACTGTTCTTCGGTTTCTGTGTCTAGAAATTCCTCGTTTCTTAGCTTAAGAAGTGTTTTTTTAACTAGGTTTACGCCAGCGTCAACATATTCTTTTTCCTCTTTAGTTAAAGAATCATAAGTTAAAGGATATTCTTCTTCAATATCCTCAGTATCTTCAGTATCTTCTATATCACTTTCTTCTTCTTCTTTCTTTTTCTTACAAAATTTTTCTTTGCTATCTAGTGCTAATGTAGCAAAGTTTTTCATTATCTCTAGTAAATAGAGATAAATTAACTCAGTATCTTCAGTACACAAGAATAAATTATTGTCACAATTTTTTTCGTTATTATATATATTTTCTATTTGTCTAAATAATTCAACACGTGTTTCACTATATAAAAAATCATCATGCATGATATGATCAATAATATTATAACACTCATAGCGATCTTGTTTTTTCACGTATTCTACTAGAATATTGGAACCGAATCGATAGAATTCTTCTCCTTTGAGTAAACCACAACAATTCATTTTAAACCAATCTTTGAATTTTGTCAATACCAAATATTTTTCCATCAAGCAGATTGCAATATGTTTTCGCAGCCATAAAAAGTAATTTGTCTCTGGATCATTTCCTGGATAAAAAGGAAATCGTTTTTTTCTTTTCCTTGCTTTTCTTTTCTCTTCCGGAAAAGAAAGTTCCATTTTCACTAAGTTTACCGCCGCTACTTTCAAGAACTTATCTTGTGATAGTAATTGTTCTTTTAAGTTGGATAATTGTTTATTTAATTTAATTAGTAAGCTCAAATTTAGGCAATTTTGAAGTTGAAGCAAATCAATTACAGTTTGTATAGGTTGAATATAATTTTTTGTTATAGCAAAAAAAGAATTTATAGGTTGATCATTTTCATCAAATGCTGCATCTATAAATTCTTTCACAACATCTATTGACAAAAGAGATATAAGTTCATCATTTTCAAATGATGTATCTCTATTTAAAATATGCATAAACCGTATAAGTTGTTGTTCATCTTTCAATGCTGTTTCTGTATCTGTATCTAAAAGCGCAAACCGCTGCAATTCATCTGTTATTTTTTTATGTATTTCAAAAAGTACAAATTGAACTGTTTTCAAACCTGTATCAAGAATATTTTGTAGTATCTTAATAGTTTCCTTTGAATTCAAATTCAAATATTTTATGAATTTCTTTCCTAATACAACCTTAACGATATTAACAAGAGTAATATTGTATCTTACTAATGTTTTCAATCCATTTTTTTCGTGAAAAAACTCAAAGTCAAAATATTTGTCATAAATTACTTTGTACAATAAAGTTGAGACCCTTTGAACCATTTTAATGTCAAACGTCGTATGCTGTTTCTCTAAAACATCTATACTAGAAAAATTCATGTCCATAGGCCACCAAGTGCCATTATCAATTAATAATTCAATTCGTTCTGAACTAGTCATCTGTAGCGTTGCCCCGCATTCCTCACAAACACCCTTTTGTTCTAAAAAAAGTTTCTTATATATAAAGGTCTCACAATTCTCGCACATAAACCACAAATGTTTAAAACGTTCCGTTTTCAATCTGTGTTCTACGGGTTTTGTTTCGTTGATATGTTCAGAATCTTTGTCTTCTTCACACATTTTCTCAGAATCTTTGTCTTCTTCACACATTTTCTCAGAATCTTTGTCTTCTTCACACATTTTCCTATATTTTTTCTATATATTATTAATGTACAACTTTTAACAGACACAAATACAAACCATCATACTTTAGCGCACTTTGGGTGCGAGCTAGAATAGCCCTTGCCCCCCGGGCCTGGATCTACCGATCCACCGACCCCATCGAGTAATCCAGAAAATAGATTTCTCTATTAGAAAATAGGTCAATACCTTACCTCTAGCCGAATTATCTATTCCCATCCATTCGGTATTCGGCTCAATCTTAAAAGAAAAGATTGGGCCGAGTTCGCTTCGATTAAGGGACCAAACAGACGAAAGTCACTCGATTACAAGCGATCAATCGTATCAAATTCAAATTTGATTTCCTTCCATATTTCACAAGCGGCAGCTAGTTCAGGACTCCATTTAGTAGCTTCGCGGATCACTTGATTACCTTCACGCGCAAGATCACGTCCTTCATTACGAGCTTGTACACAAGCTTCTAAAGCGACCCGATTAGCCACCGCACCAGGTGCATTTCCCCAAGGGTGCCCCAAAGTCCCTCCACCAAACTGTAATACGGAATCATCTCCAAAGATCTCGGTCAGAGCAGGCATATGCCAAACGTGAATACCTCCTGAAGCTACAGGCAGAACACCCGGCATAGAGACCCAATCCTGAGTGAAATAAATACCGCGACTTCGGTCTTTTTCAATAAAATCATCACGCAATAGATCAACAAAACCCAAAGTTACTTCTCGTTCTCCTTCAAGTTTACCTACTACAGTACCAGCATGAATATGATCTCCACCAGACATACGTAGTGCTTTAGCCAGTACACGGAAGTGCATACCATGATTTCTTTGTCTGTCAATAACTGCGTGCATTGCGCGGTGAATGTGAAGAAGTAGGCCGTTATCTCGGCAATAATGAGCCAACGAAGTATTTGCCGTAAAACCTCCAGTCAGATAGTCATGCATGACTATAGGAACTCCCAATTCTCTGGCGAATACTGCTCTTTTCATCATTTCTTCACATGTCCCTGCAGTCGCATTCAGGTAATGTCCCTTAATCTCACCCGTCTCAGCCTGAGCTTTATAAAGTGCTTCTGCACAAAAGCAGAAACGATCTCTCCAGCGCATAAATGGTTGGGAATTCACGTTTTCATCATCCTTGGTAAAATCAAGTCCACCACGGAGACATTCATAAACCGCTCTACCATAATTCTTGGCAGATAGACCCAATTTTGGTTTGATAGTACATCCCAACAAAGGACGACCATATTTGTTTAATTTATCTCTTTCTACTTGAATACCATGTGGTGGGCCTTGAAAAGTTTTTGAATAAGCAGGAGGAATTCGTAAATCTTCCAGACGTAGAGCCCGTAAAGCTTTGAATCCAAATACATTACCTACAATAGAAGTAAACAGGTTAGTCACAGAGCCTTCTTCAAAAAGATCTAAAGGGTAAGCTACATAGGCAATAAATTGAGTTTCCTCTCCAGGAACGGGTTCAATATCATAGCATCGCCCCTTGTAGCGATCAAGACTGGTAAGTCCATCGGTCCAAACAGTGGTCCACGTACCAGTGGAAGATTCAGCAGCTACTGCTGCCCCCGCTTCTTCGGGGGGCACTCCAGGTTGAGGAGTGACTCGGAATGCTGCCAAGATATCAGTATCTTTCGTCTGATATTCCGGAGTATAATAAGTTAATCTGTAATCTTTAACACCCGCTTTGAATCCGACACTTGCTTTAGTCTCTGTTTTTGGTGACATAAATAAGTCCCTCCCTATGATTTATTGGTTAATAGCTCTTACAAGAACGAGGTCTACTCGACCTGGGTGTCGAACGTAAAGAATCACTTTTGTATTCAAAAGAAAGTACAAAATACTCATTTTGTAGCCTCTATTGTCAAAAAGTCTTTTCTTTCAAGTGATATTGTATCATGTTATGTATGTATGATGCAACTCAATTTCATAGGTCGATTGACCTTCCGCAATTCCAATTTCTTTTATATTTAATAGTGAAATATAACATAGATTTATTTAGGCGAAGAAGAAAATGAAAAATCAAAAATTGCAATAGCAGGCGGCATGGGCATAGGTGGAAATGTGCCTAGTTATTGGCTCAGACAGTTAAAGACTTTTTAACATAAGAATATTATATTGAATTCATTCAATTTCAAATCTAATTCAAAGTGCCGACTATTCAACATTCTAAACGCGAGATAGCCAATAGCAAATAGAACAAAATCTTTCTTTATCTCAACAAAATTGCATCAGCAGCCTCTAGTCGTGTTCTAGCTCTTTTGAGATCCACATCAGCCTCGATTGCTTGTCTCTTGCCTTCAGCTCGCGCACGATCGGCTTTCGCTAATCTAAAATTTTCCTGAGCCTCTTGAAGATCAATATCAATACCTCTTTCTGCATTATTTACCAATAATGTGATTTCATTATTGTCTATCTTGGCAAAACCACCCATCAAAGCCATAGTGGACCACTGGGCATTGAGTCGTATTTTCATGACTCCTATATCCAAAGCTGTTATCATTGCAATATGGTTGGGTAATACACCCATTTGACCACTATTGGTAGCGAGTATTATTTCTTGAACTTCTGAATCCCAAACAACTCGATTGGGAGTGAGTACACGAAGATTTAGGTTCATTTTTTTTTTTTTTTTATTTTAAGTTCATAGCCTTTGCGGTAGCTTCATCAATGTTACCCACCAAATAAAAAGACTGTTCGGGTAGACCATCTAATTCTCCGGAAAGGATCATTTGAAAACCTCTAATTGTCTCTATTAGACTAACATATTTACCGGGGGAACCGGTGAATACCTCTGCTACAAAAAAGGGTTGTGACAAAAACCGTTCAATTTTTCTTGCTCTTGCTACAAGTAAACGATCATCTTCTGATAATTCATCTAATCCAAGAATAGCTATAATATCTTGAAGTTCCTTATAACGTTGCAAAGTTTGTTTAACTCCTTGCGCAGTTTCATAATGTTGTTCGCCTACGATCGAAGGTTGGAGCATAGTTGACGTGGAATCCAGCGGATCTACCGCTGGATAGATGCCTTTGGCAGCTAATCCTCTCGATAGTACAGTAGTAGCATCTAAATGTGCAAATGTTGTAGCAGGAGCGGGATCAGTCAAGTCATCTGCAGGTACATAAACTGCTTGAATGGAGGTTATAGATCCTTCTTTCGTAGAAGTTATTCTCTCTTGTAAAGAACCCATTTCCGTGCTAAGAGTGGGCTGATAACCCACTGCGGAAGGCATTCTGCCTAATAATGCGGATACCTCTGATCCTGCTTGGACAAAGCGGAAGATATTGTCAATAAATAGAAGTACATCTTGTTTATTGACATCTCGGAAATATTCAGCCATAGTTAAAGCAGTTAAACCTACTCTCATACGAGCTCCTGGTGGTTCATTCATCTGACCATAGACCAGAGCTACTTTGGATTCGGATATATTTTGTTCATTAATGACTCCCGATTCTTTCATTTCCTTGTAAAGATCATTTCCTTCACGGGTACGTTCTCCTACTCCACCAAACACAGAAACCCCTCCATGAGCCTTAGCAATGTTGTTGATTAATTCCATAATCAACACTGTTTTACCCACTCCAGCTCCCCCGAATAATCCAATTTTCCCCCCACGGCGATAAGGAGCTAAAAGATCCACTACTTTAATGCCTGTTTCAAAGATTGAAAATTTGGTATCCAACTGTGTAAAGGCGGGAGCAGATCTATGAATAGGAGATCTTGTGAGAGCATCTACAGGACCTAAGTTATCAACGGGTTCCCCAAGAACATTAAAAATTCTCCCGAGAGTAGTTTCACCAACTGGAACACTAAGTGGCCCTCCTGTATCAATTACTTTCATTCCTCTCATCAAACCGTCTGTAGCACTCATAGCGACAGCTCTAACTTTATTATTTCCTAATAATTGTTGTACCTCACAAGTCACACTTATTGGTTGACCAGTTGTATCGTTATCCTTAACTATCAAGGAATTGTAAATTCTAGGCATATTACCTGGAGGGAAAGATACATCTAGTACTGGGCCAATGATCTGAGCAATACGTCCTGCCTTCTTTTCTACAAGTGCGGAAACCCCAAAAATAAAAGGATTGGTTCTCATAAAAATAAATAGGATATTGATTCCAATTGCTAATACTAGCAAAAAACCTAAAAAAGCACAACTGCTCTGTAATGAGTTGATCAGTCAATAATAATTTAGAGTTATAACTTCAATTTACTTAGTAATCTCTTTCTTTGTAAAGTTCAACTTCGATAATGATCTAAAAATGGATTCATTATCATTATTTAAATGGAAAGAATTTATTTCTTTTTTTTTTTTTCAAAATGGAGTAAAACTTATTTGCTGCGATTTATTACTCAATCGCAGCAAATAAGTTTTACCTACTATTGGATTTGAACCAATGACTCTCGCCGTATGAAAGCGATACTCTAACCACTGAGTTAAGTAGGTTATTTATTATCCTAGATAGAGTCGTACCTAGATTTTAGGCATAATTAGACATATAAACAATATGCCCTTAACTAGGATTCGAATGATTAAATCAAATATCATCCGTCTTGACAGAAAGTGATCTATTTTATTAGTATATCTTCAAGACTAAACTGTGAAGGGCTATAGCTCAGCTAGGTAGAGCACCTCGTTTACACGTGCGCCAATGGTTTTCAGAAGAGTTTTTTGGTTCATTCGGTTCATAAAATAGATTTGAGTCTTACTCTATGAATTAGGAGAACAATAGCATGACAAAGATGAAGTTCGTTCTGATTCGAACTATAGATCTAGTTGATATGGTCAATCTCGGGGACATTCAATGTCAGACATAATGAGTACAATACGAGGATCTCAAAAAAGAATTCTTTTCGCTCTATGAACTTTGAGGTGTATGAAGTCTCATATTATTCTTTTTGGGTGAGAGAGACTCCATTTGGAGAATCTATGTCTAAGCATGACAGACCTACGTCAAGGGAACCTTTTGAAGCACTTTGGGATTGCTTCCGAAAAATTCTCGTTTGAAGCAAACGGAGCCATCTTATTATCTGTTCCGGAAAAGAATGGCAGACTAACTGATTTTTCCACCAGTTAATGAAAGAGCCCAATGCAATAAAAATGCATGTTGGGTTCTTGGAACAATTCAAATCATTTTGGTAATAAGAAATTTGATCTGTTCTACCGAGAAGGTCTACGGTTCGAGCCCGTATAGCCCTATACAATTAGAAAACTCTTATGTGCTTTCTCGCATCCAATTTTTTATGGTTCAATGTGGAACCGACGACTTACATAGAAAATCATTAAAGAAAAAGTAAAGAGGAAATACGAAAAGAAAAAAGAATTTGGGATTCTTTCTAAATCAAATTAGAATAAATAGTCTTTCGACTGCGACCCAGAGCAGACTCTTATTCCCCAATATCTCTGTTATAGAGAACAACAGATCGGACATCGTGTCGGAATGTGGGCACATACATAATTATTTTGTTTATGAAAGATTCCATATGTTCCACGGGTGGATCGGTACCTATCGATTATAATCGAACTCGGTTGTCTTTTTAATTTGCTAGCACACATTACATCGTTAGAAAAAACGACCCTGAAAGCTCCCTTATTTCAATAGAGAAAATTCCCTTACATCAACCCATATTCACACGTTACAACACGAATTAACGTGAAGTCTGCCAAACTGCACGGGTTCGAACCATTTCCTGTATTAGGATTATTAAATACAGAATATTCTTTTATTAATTTCCGTGTTAAGTCACAGACGAAACATTGATAATATCAAAAATGATAATGAATCATTTGGGAGGGGAGAGAAGCGATTAATAAATTGACAATACAGCAAATAGAAGAATTTGATTTATTATAAACAGGAATCATCTATTTATGTTTCTATTTTCTGAATATGATACTTTTTGGATATATTTATCCATATCCAGTCTTATTCCGATTCTGGCATTCTCAATTTCAAAAAGTTTGGCTCCAATAAGTAAAGGGCCGGAGAAAGCCACTAGTTATGAATCAGGTATAGAACCAATGGGAGATACCTGGATCCAATTTAGAATTCGCTATTATATGTTTGCTTTAGTTTTCGTTGTTTTTGATGTGGAAACAGTCTTTCTCTATCCGTGGGCTATGAGTTTTGATATTTTAGGTCTATTTACATTTATAGAAGCTTTTATTTTCGTGATTATCTTAATTGTTGGTTTAGTTTATGCATGGAGAAAAGGAGCATTGGAATGGTCTTAACCCCCAAATTTTGGAATGATAAAAGGCGAGTAGAAAATTCTCTAAATCTAAAGCCGGTGATAAATCCTATAGAATCATCTTTACTTGATCAAGCAACTCCAAATTCAGTGATTTCCACTACTCTAAACGATCTGTCCAATTGGGCGAGACTTTCTAGTCTATGGCCGCTCCTTTATGGTACTAGTTGTTGTTTTATCGAATTTGCTTCATTAATAGGTTCGCGATTCGATTTTGACCGTTACGGTTTGGTGCCAAGATCCAGTCCTAGGCAAGCCGACCTACTTATAACAGCCGGAACTGTGACCATGAAAATGGCTCCTTCTTTAGTGAGATTATATGAACAAATGCCGGAACCAAAATATGTAATTGCTATGGGAGCCTGTACTATTACAGGAGGAATGTTTAGTACAGATTCTTATAGTACCGTTCGCGGAGTAGATAAGTTAATTCCTGTGGATATCTATTTGCCAGGTTGTCCTCCTAAACCAGAAGCTATTATAGATGCTATAATAAAACTTCGTGAAAAAATAGCTCAAGAAATATCTGAAGATAGAAACGAGTTTCAACAAGGAAAGAGGTATTTCACTAGAAAGCATAAGTTTAATATTGGGTCCAGTATTCGTATTGAAACTAAGGAGGATAAGTTTTTTCATAAATCTTATGAATCTCGTGAATCGACTTTAGAGATAACTCCCAAAACATCTGAATCGATTTCAGAGATATCATACCCTTTGAAACATTTGAAAATACGAGAGTTTGCTGGCGAATGAATAATCGTTAGTAAAAAGTAACGAGCAGGAAATCAATTTTGTTTGAAAATTCCATGAGAAATGTCAAATCTTTATACAGATACTTTGACAATAAATAGTAATCAAATGCAAGGTCGATTATCTGCTTGGCTAGCCAAGCATAAGTTAGCTCATAGACCTTTGGGTTTTGATTACCAAGGCACAGAAACATTACAAATCAAATCTGAAGATTGGGTCTCTATAGCCGTTGCTTTATACGTTTATGGTTTTAATTATCTCCGTTCTCAGTGTGCTTATGATGTAGCACCAGGGGGTTCCTTAGCTAGTGTATATCATCTTACGATAATAAAGGATAATGCAGATGAACCCGAAGAGGTGTGTATAAAAGTACTTGTCCCAAGGGAAGATCCGAGAATCCCGTCTGTTCTATGTATTTGGAAAGGTGCTAATTTCCAGGAACGGGAATCTTATGATATGTTGGGAATATTTTATGAAAGTCATCCATGTCTAAAACGTATATTGATGCCAGAAAGTTGGATTGGGTGGCCTTTGCGCAAAGACTATATTGCACCTAATTTTTATGAAATACAAGATTCTCATTGAGTGCAAAAAAAGAAAAAAAAATACATTCTAGAATAAGATATTTAGAAGAAAATAAGATTCTGGCCGCAGGATTTGCATTCTCCTATATTTATTTAAGAATATAGGATGAACACGAACATCTCATGTACAAAAAGGAAAGCTCCTTTTTGATTCTATTAGTTTAACCATCAAATCTTTTTCGATTTGAGTTTGAGATATGATACAAAGTATCAAGATGCGTTTATAACAGAGAACGTATATACAAAAAAAAAGAAAATTCATTCATTTTAATTCCATTTATTAATATAGATGGAAAAATATAGCTTTGATATCAATTTTTCTAATCTCGTGCTTGTACCTCTACACTACATTTGTCTAAGTCTATCTAATCAAAAAAAAAAAAATGAGATATATATCTATTACTTATGGAGTACCATATATATAGTAAATTACTATCATTGTTCGATCTATGTCAATATGATTGATTACATATCAATAGATTTGATCCTTCTCTTACGAAACGAATCCTATATTAAAGAATAAATGGGTTTATTATGATATTTATAACTCTAGAACATATATCAGCTCATGTCTCTTTTTCTCTTACTTTTGTGATCACTCTTATTTATTGGGGAACCTTAGTTTATAAAAGTGAAGAACTAAGTAATTCAGGAGGAAAGGGCATGATAGTGACGTGTATTTGTATAACGGGAGTATTAGTTGCCCGTTCGCTCTATTCGGGACATTTACCGTTAAGTAATTTGTATGAGTCATTCATGTTCCTTTCATGGACTTCCTCCATGATTCATATAGTTATAGAACTACGGGGCCAGGATGCTTGGTGGTTAGGTGCAATCACCGCGCCAAGTGCTATGTTAACTCATGGTTTTGCTACTTTAGGTCTTCCGGATAAAATGCAGCAATCTGCAATGTTAGTACCCGCTTTACAATCTCATTGGTTAATGATGCATGTAAGTATGATATTACTCAGTTATGCAACTCTTTTATGTGGATCCCTATCATCCATAGCTTTGTTGGTCATTGCGTCCCAAATAAATCAAAAGATTTTTCTTAATGTGAATAATTCTTTTTTCTTCAATAAAAATTGGTATTCACACGATCAAGAAAAAAAGGAATTGAAACATACTTTTTACCTTTCATTTAGAAATTATCGTAAATGGGTCTTTATTAACCAATTAGACCAATTAAGTTATCGTTCCATTGGTCTAGGATTTTCTCTTTTAACTATAGGTATACTTTCCGGGGCAGTATGGGCCAACGAAGCATGGGGATCTTATTGGAGCTGGGATCCAAAAGAGACTTGGTCATTCATAACTTGGATTCTATTTGCAATTTATTTACATACTAGAATAAACAGGGGTTGGAAAGAAGAAAAATCGGCAATTGTTGCTTCTCTAGGATTTATTCTAGTTTGGACATGTTATTTAGGTGTTGATTTATTAGGAATAGGCTTACACAGCTATGGCTGGTTGCTTTAGTAACTTACTAAAGCAACCAGCCATAGCTGTGTACGTACAAGATCGTGTAGACGATTGTGTAGATCATGGAATAAATCTCCTACTTAGATAAAAGTAACTATTTAGGAGATAAAACTTCCTCCTGAGAAGATGAAAACCTTGAACTTGCATTAATTGCGTAAGCTATTCCCTCCCCAGAAGCTATTGTCTCCTGCTTTTTTCCCTTCGCAAAAGCTATTGCCTGCTGTACCCCCCGAGGCCATAAAACACGACCATGATGAAAATTTTCATAATTGTCATAACCCATTTTCATGATTGCTATAACCCATCAAATGGTTATCATGATTGGCATAAAAAAGCGATAGATTTTTTAAATCCAGTCCCATTCCTTCTACGCCTATTTCGTCGATAAGATAAACTGCTTTTGATTCCTCTGAATTCAGAAAAATATCTCTTTCTAAGAGACTTTCAATTAGTTCGGGATCTTGCCTTGTCCTTTCTATATAAGTATTCAAAATATACGTCCGCAATCGGCTAATAAACTCTGCATCGGAGCCGGATTCAACGTGGCGACGACGATCATAAGGAGACATATGAGGTTGATGAATCATCATGCGACCGTTTATGCTTAATACCCGTTTACCAAGCTCCCCCCCGTGTAGAAGGAAAGCTCCCATTGAAGCATTTAACCCGTAGCCTGATGTAAATACATCCCCTGTTACGAATTGCATAACATCATAAACAGCTACTCCCTGTAGCATTCCTCCACCTCGACAGGAAATAAAAAACATGAAATCTTTTGTTTGATCTTCTTGATTTAAATAAATCATGCTTTTCATTATTTGGTCAGCAGGTTGTTTTTCTAGCGCTCTACCTAAAAAAAGATATCTTCCAAAAAAGAGTCTGTAATATAATTCCACCCAAATTTCATCTTCTTCTGGTTTTTCTTTTTTTTTTTTTTTTTTTTTTTCTTCTTCTGGGTTCGGGTTTTCTTCTTCTGGGTTCGGGTATTCTTCTTGTTCTTGTTCTTGTTCTTCTTCTTGTTCTTCTTCTTGTTCTTGTTCTTCTTCTTGTTCTTGTTCTTCTTCTTGTTCTTGTTCTTCTTCTTGTTCTTGTTCTTCTTCTTGTTCTTGTTGTTGTTCTTCTTTTTGTTTTTGTTTTTTCTTATCCGCTAGATTATCCGCGAGATATGGAACTTTAGGGATGCTTGTTAAATTCAAGCTCATTACATATGACATAATTTTTTCCTTCCTATATATAATCATCTTCCCCCTCCTATATATAGAATCATATTCTTTCTAGTATTTTATTTGTTAAATTTGATACTATAGGTAAGAATATTATCCCTTCTATATATATAGAATCATATTCTTTCTACCATTTTAGTTGTTAAATTTGATACTATAGATCAGGATCTTATCCTTCCTATATAGATCATCTTTTTGCTTATATAGTTTTATCTTTTTTTTCATTAAATGATATATCTTATATATTATATATCATTTTTTTATACCACTTTGATAAATGGCTCGCACTGCTATTTCGCTTCCCAGACGAGTGCCACTTACCATAACTTCATATTTGTTCAATTATTCTTTGATTTCATTTGTTAAATTCCTCATTTTTAAAGAAGAATGAATCTTAAAGACTCTTGTCGTTTAAAGAAAGAGAAAAAAATGCTAGAATATTGATTGTAACAAAAGAATATTTTTGAATTTGAAAGATAGTCCACATATTATATTAATAATCGTAACGTGTAGACTATATGATTTCCTCAATTTTATAAATAGACATTATAATAAAAGAAATAATGGCTAGTCCTACTACTATTATAGGTACGTATAAAAGTACGTTAGATCTATAGATCCTCTTATGGTTAAGAATCACCTAAACCATTCACTTAATTGAAAATAGAATTCAAAGTGCCGACTATTCAACAACTTATTAGAACCGCGAGACAGCCAATAGCAAATAGAACAAAATCTCCTGCTCTTCGAGGATGCCCTCAGCGTAAAGGAGTATGTGCGAGGGTGTATGTGCGACTCGTTTGGATCAGAAGCTGAAACGGACCAGGAAATTGCTCTAACAAAAGTTTTCTTCTGTTAAAAAGTACAGATCTATCAGTTCCCTTGTACCGGGGAAAATGAAATTTATGGTTTAAATTGATGCAAATCCAATCACCTAAAGTGGGATGAAAAGCACTTCCTCATTGGTAGCGAATGGTCATCAATCCATTGAGCGAGGAAAAAATGCAAATTGAAAAAACATAAAGATTATGTTTTATATTGCTGCGAGAACGGACAAAAGGTCAGCTACCTTGCGAACTCTTACAAATACATGTCGTTACTGTATCTATAAATCTTGAGAGTTTTTATAATTCGGGGGGAAGAGTAGAGCTAGAGATGGTAAATTATACAAGTTACCAAATACTCATCTGATATCTTAGGGCTCCGGCGTATAGAGAGGACCTTACCGTTAGAGAAATAACCATAGAAACGAAGAAATCCATAATAAAAGAAAAAGAAAAAAAGATATTATATATGCATATTTTTTTGCATTACTTAAATGCAAGGTCCAATCCCCTGCCTACTTGGAAGGTGCCTAACTGAAAGAATTATGGTTGGGAAGGTTAGAGTAGCAAAAGCCATTGGAATCTATATTTTATACATTAGAAAAATCAGTTTTATTCTAATCTAAAAAAAAGTGATTGATCTAAAAATAGATTAGTCATTTATGAAGAATCAACTTCAATGACCAGAGTTAAACGTGGGCATATCGCAAAAAAAACGTCGAAAAAAGATTCTTGCATTTGTATCAGGCTCTCGGGGAGCCCATTCAAAACTTTTTAGGGCTGCTAACCAACAGAAAATGAGAGCTTTAGTTTCCGCTCACCGAGATAGAATTAAGCGGAAAAGAGATTTTCGTCGTTTGTGGATTACTCGGATTAATGCAGCATCCCGTGCTAATGGATTCTCCTATAATAAATTCATACAATTTTTATACAAAAAGCAGTTGCTTACAAATCGTAGAACACTTGCACAAATAGCTGTATTAAATAATAATTGCTTCTCTATGATGTTCAAAAATATTCTTGTGTTATGAAATAGTAAAACCGAATCTCCCGGGGAAATTCTCCGGGGAACTAAAGACAATACGAAAATTAGGGATAATGAAATTATCCATTTTTTTGATAGAAATAGAACAAAATCTGCGCTATCTTTGTTAGATATCCCAGCTCCCATTAAATGGAGGAGTCTTAGGCTCTAATTACTTTTGAATTTAAAGAAAGAAAGGGTATCAAAGATAGAATACGAGCTTGTTTAATAGCCCTAGCTATTAAGCATTGTTTTTTCAATGTTAATCGATTCCTTCGACGAGATAGTATTTTTCCCTGCTCGCTAATAAATCGACTAATTAAGCTAATATTTTTATAATCCATTTGCTCTCCAGGCTGAATTGGCGATAAACGTTTTCGAAAAGACTGCTGATTTGCAGAAAATCGTTTAGATGCATTCCGAAAAGATGATTTAGATCTATTTCTAAACTTAGATCTATTTCTAAACTTAGATCTATTTCTAAACTTAGATCTATTTTTAAAATATGGCTTATATGTATTCCGAAAAGATGGCTTCATTTTATTCATAGTTTGTTTTATGAACCTTTCAAATACTATTTATTTTATTTCAAAATATTTCGAAAAGAAATATTGACAGTGACATATTTTGTTAATATACAAAGATAAAGAAATAAATATCTTTGATATATTTTGATTTCCGGGTACAAATGTGAAATTCAATCTATTTTTTGATTTCTCCATGAATGGTATGCTTGTAACAATAAGGACAAAATTTCTTTAATTCCAATCGATGAGGAGTATTGCGGCGATTTTTTCGAGTCGTATATCTTGAAATACCCGTTGATTTTTTTTCAACACTATCTTGGGTACAACTAGTACATTCTAAAGTAATTGTTACTCTTACATTTCCACTCTTAGCCATATAACTTACTTTGGGTATTGTATCTACTTCTTTTCTTTTTAATTTTGAAAAAAAAAAAAGAGAAGAAAGAGAAAGGGATAGAAGTTGTCTAAAAATAATTAAAGATTTTATTACGAGAATTAATTAAGTAATAAAATCTTTAATTAAGATTTTAAAGTAGTTTATGAAGAACTTTTGGATCTAGATTTTTACTTTTAGGTTATCCTAACTTCACCCTCCCCTTGAAATCTAAAGAGATTGAATCTAATTTATTTTCTTTATCCAAGAAGAAAAGGAAATGAATCTAACATCATTTTTTTCTTTCGGGTTCGCAGGAGAGGAAAATGAAAGTCAAAAAAAGGGAAAAGTCAGGGCATCTGGGAAAAAACGATTTATCTCAATTAATAAACCGGCTAAAAATCCCAAACATAAAGTAGCTAACACAGGCGCTGTGGAAAGATATGTTTTTATATCTTGCATTGTTCGTAAGTTCTCCTTCTCAAGAATGATAGATATATCATCTGGTCAACTACACCCGTAGTTTACGAGTAACTGCAAATATTTGCACAGATTTTTTTTTGAACAGAACATGTGATAGTAATCAAGTACTGTCAATAAATAGACATCTTATAGATGATATCTTCCGTGTATACAGTCTATTCACGTGGGAACCAAGGCAGATAAATGTGGAAAACAAAAGAAATTTTATTTAATATAAAATATTGAATAAAAATACTCACGATTAGATTAAAAGGGATGTAGCGCAGCTTGGTAGCGCGTTTGTTTTGGGTACAAAATGTCGCAGGTTCAAATCCTGTCATCCCTACCTTTTCTCCTATAAAAGAAAAGAAATAGATAAAAAGTCGAGTGATAGTTATTCGATGAAACATCCCTAATCAAATAAGTGATTGGGGTATACCACATGCAGACCCTTCTTTTTCTTTCAAAAAAAAAGAAAAAGCGCTCTTAGTTCAGTTTGGTAGAACGCAGGTCTCCAAAACCTGATGTCGTAGGTTCAAATCCTACAGAGCGTGATCCTGCTTTTTTTTTATTTTTCTGATCGATCTTCTTTTCACTTAGACTGAAAAAGCTAATAAGATCTGATCCCTCAGAATCAGTAGGAGGCCCGTTTAGAATATGGTTCTAAATCAAATATCCAATTTATCGCCGCGTCGGTACTGTAAATATGCAGTTACAAATAATCCAGCCAAAGTTATAGGAATTAGACCTAACACAATTCCGGATAACAAAACTTCAATCATATTTTTTTTAATTCAAAAAGAATGGGTAAGGATTAATAGCTAATCTACATAGTACCTCAAATTGACTCGGAATCTCAATTCCTATTGAGGTTTTTTTTATTTCAAATAAGTTGTATACTGCTTAACCCGATGAATAAGACTGAGGTGAAAATAAGCAAAATTAATAAAAAACCAAAATAACTAATTATAGTAAGCATGGAAGAAATCAATGAAAAAAACAATGATTGATACGTATTTTTGTCAGGCAATTACCTCAATTTATGAAAAAAAGAGTTGAAATAAATAGATACAAAGTTAGCATTGAATATCTGATAATAATGTTATCCTCAAACATAGAGGGACTATACAATAAAAAGATATTCTGTTATCAAAAAGTAAAAATGAAATTACCCACCTATAAATAAAATAAATACCAATTGTGTAGTAATTTCACTAATGATCCTACTCCCTTTCTATATTAAGCAAAATTATATTGCTATGTTAGAAGCAGGCTAGCTATACTTAGTATACTTCAAATATACCCTTGGTATCATATTGACAATCAAGCAAGGATTGTAGAAGATATCAGTAGTTTTCCATTTCCTGATCTCTTTCTTTCATGGGATCAATTTACCCTTGATTTTAGAATAATATAGGGAGCTTAGCATGTCTGGGAATACGGGAGAACGCGCTTTTGCTGACATTATTACTAGTATTCGATACTGGGTTATCCATAGCATTACTATACCTTCTCTATTCATTGCAGGTTGGTTATTTGTCAGTACGGGTTTAGCTTATGATGTATTCGGGAGCCCTCGGCCAAATGAGTATTTCACAGAAAGCCGACAAGAGGTTCCATTAGTAACTGGTCGTTTCGATTCATTAGAGCAACTCGATGAATTTACTAGATCTAGATCTTTTTAGGAGGTATTAATGACTATAGATAGAACCTATCCAATTTTTACAGTTAGATGGTTGGCCGTTCACGGGCTAGCTGTACCTACGGTTTTTTTTCTTGGGATCAATATCAGCAATGCAGTTCATACAGCGATAAACTTTATTATAAACTAAACCACGGAGCTATTTATGACACAATCAAACCCAAATGAACAAAATGTTGAATTGAATCGTACTAGCCTCTATTGGGGGTTGTTACTTATTTTTGTACTTGCTGTTCTATTCTCTAATTACTTTTTCAATTAGGAACAGTAAGAATATTTTTTCTTACCCAATTGAATTTGGTGAGATCTAATATTTCTATGTATTATTATTTATGTCTCATGACTACTTAAGAAAATGTGAAAGGAAGTAATAGAAATGGCCGATACCACCGGAAGGATCCCTCTTTGGTTGATAGGTACTTTAACTGGTATTCTCGTTATTGGTTTAATAGGTATTTTTTTTTACGGTTCTTATTCCGGATTAGGATCTTCCTTATAGCAAAAAAAATGTCTTCTACAATAAGAGATAGACAAGTGAAAACTAAAAAATAAAGATAAGATCTTACCCTTCTTTGAACACAAAGAAGGGTAAGATTTTATCTTTACTTGTTATTTTTTGTAAATTGTAGATTAATAATAGGATTATTCTTTTTTTTTTTTTCAAAAATTTGAAAGAGAGAATTGGATCCAATTAGAATGTGCTTTTTTATTACAAAAAAAAAAATCAATTAATGGTTTTTTTACGCATCTGCATTTCTGCAATCTTTGTTCATATATATATATATATATATATATATTTAATAGGATTAAATCCAAATAATAGTTATTATAAATAGAATAATATTCTTAAAGTTTTGAACTATAAAAAGAACGAGCCGTTTGATTCAAACGTTTGTTTTGTGATACAGACCCTGTTTGCTCGATGGGCATACCTTTGCTGCTCCATTTATCATTTCAGTCCAAAAAGGAGAAATGGAATTAGAAAACGAATGAACGCCTGTGGCGAGATAATGATAAAAAGTAAAAAAATATATATATATATATATATATATATATATATATATATATATATTTACTTTTTCAAGGAGTAAGATAAGTTATAAAATAAGCGAAAATAAAATAGTAAGCCAAGATTACTGAATTCTCTCCTTCCTTCTATTTGTTTATTTGTGATAAATGAAGGTGATAAAAGATAACATGTATATAATATTGAATATCGCGCATAACTAGGGAACTCACTGTTTAACAATTTTGTTCCAGAATCACTCATTATTCAATATGCAAATATTATTTATATCTCCTGATCCTTCACAATCAATATATTCGAACAGAGGGAAGGGGCAAATGAAGGATTCCGAAAAAGTATGACTTTATTGTTGCAATTTTTATTTATTATACATAATTGCATTAACATAAGATGGAGATTCAAATCTTTTATGCGCCTAAAAATTCATTTCGACCAATTGAACTTTCTCAAATTGTTCTTTTTAAGAACCAGAAATATCTGTGCTAAAACGACAGATGCTAAGAATAATAAAAGACCTTGAACACGTAAAGGATCTTGAAGTACTATTTCTGCATTTTCCTGACCAAATCCACCTACATTAGGGTTATTCGTTAACGACTGATCCGCCTTGATGAATTCGCCTTCTGACACAAGAAGTTCCGGTCCCGGGGGCACAAAGTCTACCACTTGTCGACCGTCTGATGAATTATCAATAGTTATTTGATATCCACCCTTTTCTTTACGTACAATTTTACTTATTTTGCCCGTTGCTGAAGCGTTGTACACTGTATTGTTGCTTTTGCTCCCATCGGGATAAATTTGTCCTCTTCCTCTATTACCACCTACATATATGGGATATTTCAGGAAGTGAGCTGCTTTATTAGTAGCGGGATTTGGTGAAAGGATGGGAAACACAATTTCACCATATTTTTGACCAGGAACAGGACCTATTATTAGAATATTTTTTGATTGGGACGATAGTTCTGAAAATAAAGATCACCTATTTTCTCCTTAATCTCAGGATAAATACGATCCGGAGGAGCTAATTCGAAACCTTCGGGTAAAATAAGAACAGCTCCTACATTTAAAGTTCCTTTCTTACCATTAGCAAGAACTTGTTTTATTTGCTTATCATAGGGTATTTTAACAACTGCTTCAAAAACGGTATCAGGAAGCACGGACTGTGGAACTTCAATCTCCACAGGTTTTTTAGCCAAATGACAATTGGCACATACAATACGCCCAGTTGCCTTCTCGAGGATTTTCATAACCTTGCTGTGCAAAAATGGGATATGCATTTGCAATAGATGTGCGAGTCATTATATCTATCAATATTAAGGCGGAAATTGATTGAGCTATCAACTTTTTCATCCAGTCATCATAAGTTTTTCTATTTGCATGGTTCAATTTTTTGTTACAATTCTTTTATTTCAAATAAAGGGTAGTAGGTAACTATGATAGTTACCTGCTTGCAATTCTGCTACTATATTAAACCTAAAGCTAAAAAATAAGAAGTATTGCCCGGGGGAAAAACCATTTGTTATTCACTGATCGAGTGATAAACTACTACAAGTGAAGGAGATGTACGATTCAAAACGACGGAAAACCCAATATTTTAAAATTGTGTCTAAGATGACTGGAAAAGTTGAAACAAGACCAGATATTATTCGTTCGTTATGGGCAAATCCATAATTTTCAAAGATCCAATGGATTATCAGTTCCCAACCATGGGGCGAATGAAACCAACACATAGATCGGTTACTAAAAGAATAGTAAAAGCTTTCATTGTATCGCTTAGGCTGTAGAAGACTTCTTGGATCCAAGAATTGAGAATGCCAAGTTTCTTCTTACCTAGAATGAGACAAACACTTAGAAGAACCAAACCTATTAGATTTGCTAATAAATGTGAAATGATTTGGATACAATCTTGATTATATATCAAGACTAATTGGATCATTTTTTTCTGCATCTCTACACGAATATCTTGCGAATGCGTTTCCGAAGAATCTTCCATCATTATTTCTAACAGGAATAGTTCCTCTATTTTTTCAAATTTTCTTATAGTGTCTTCTTGTTGTAAATAATCAAAAATTTTGTTCGATTGACCATTATTCCACCAATTTGTAACCCAAGATTCTAAACCGTTCTGTAATGAAATTGAAATTCCCCAAGGCAATACTATTAAACATGTAAGATATTGTAGAGAAGCTAATGCTTTATATTTGGCAACTTCCAATTCGTGAATCGTTAACGAGCTCGATTGGCCCGTCAGCTCTGCCCAAAAATCTGAATAAAGTGCGAATTATAGAACGAGGTATGAGATCCATAGAATGATCTTTTGCGTAATTCTTCGACCTCGAGAGAAAATATCTTTCGGATGAGGAATAGTTATGTTCTGAGTGAGAAGTAGAGTAAAAAAGAAAGGATCAATCCTTGAAAATCGCTTAGATCTGGACTAATTTTGAACTCTTGATCCGAAGAATCGCTTCAATTGACAAATAAAATAAATGAAAATTTCAGTCTAATAATACCAATTTTGTTTTCTTTGTATAGAAAATGATTTTTTCGAATATGTCAAAAAAGTGTCAAAAACTATAGTCATTTACTTCATTGTATTCTTTTTATATATTATATCCGTGTTTATTAGAACCTTTTGCCCCCTTTCTAATAGATAAAGAATAATAAAAGTGACTATATGGTCTTCCCCCCCTCCCCCCAGACAAATGTTATGTCAAAACTTTTTCTGGTATCTACTGATACGAGATCTATGAATTTATTTATTCTAAAATCCTTCAATGGATACGCGCAAAAAAACGGGCTAATTCAGCAGCTTTTTGTTCCATTTCACGCAGGGTCAAATTTTCTTCAGTACGAGTTAAGGGGATGTCTTGTTGGCCCTTTATTTCCATATAAATAACACGACGAGGAAATATACCTTCTTGAACTTCCATTTTGATCGCCTGAATATCCTTCATAAGAAATTGGAGGAAAATACGACGATTTCTTCCGGAAATCCCCAGCGAAAAAGGCATACAACTCCTTCTTTTTCATCAAACTTATTATAACCACTACCCACATTGCACAAAATAGTGCACCACAAATAAGAGCTAATGAACAGACCTGCAATCCCATAAAAACACATCACAATTCCTTGTGGAACAAAAAGTATTTGCTGAGATGACATTAAGGGTATCAGGTTCCTACCAAGGTAACTGGAAATTCCGACCACAAAAAATCCTAGTGAACCCAAAAAGAGGAGACAAGCAAAAAAAAAATTGCTTATTTTTCGAGACCCATTTATGGGTTCTATCCAGAGCCATTTGGATCGACGATTCATAACAAATTACGTCCATATTTAATTTGAGAGATTTAACAAATTTTGACTCCCACCCAGAAGTCATTCTCATAAATTGACTGTATTAGTAAACTAGCCATATACATATAAGCATTTAACAAAACGATTTTATGATTCTTCTTTTTCCGTGCTATTTTTTTGTCTGTTCTTTTTTTAGCATGGAAATTTTTTTGCCCTTAACTTATTGACTATCAGAAATAATACTTGATTGTATCAGTCAAATCAAAATTATTAATCTCTCCATTCAAATGTATATATATATATATATAAGCATATTTTGAAGTAGAAGTAAGAAATTCACACACGGGTCTAATATGTCTCATACATATGATACCATATACATTTCTATTTTTGTTATTTATCATATTATAAATAGATCTAAATAAAGATAAATATCTATTTAGATCTATTGAAAGAAGGTTTTATATTATATTAGAAAATATATATATATATGAATATGATATATTCATCAGATTCATAAAATTTCGTCATTTTGAATATAAAAATAAAGAAAAGCATTGTAACTGCTGAAAAAAACAAGCCCACCAAAGGCACTAGAGAGAGGGGGAAGTTTTGATTATCATATCAAAAGTATATTAAGTATTTTTTTTCTATTACAAAAATAGATTATAAGATCAAATGAGGTGATAGGACCAAATAAGCGGACGTGCCTTTCTTCGTAAAATACCTACGTAATAAATTACTTTACTTTGTTTGATACAAAACAAATGGGACCAATTACCACATTGTATATTGGTAGATATAAATGATAAAATAGATCCGCTTCTCAATTCTATCTTTTGAAACTGTTCTATTATAGTTAGATGTTCACCTTTGAGACAAAGGTTTAATTCCATAGCATAATCTGTCTCTAATGCGAGAAAGTTACATAGTATCTACTTTTTCTGATAATGGGGTATTTTCATGGGTTTGCCTTGGTATCGTGTTCATACCGTCGTGTTGAATGATCCCTGGCCGATTAATCGCTGTGCATATAATGCATACAGCTTTAGTTTCTGGATGGGCCGGTTCGATGGCTCTTTACGAATTAGCAGTTTTCGATCCATCCGATCCTATTCTTGATCCAATGTGGAGACAAGGTATGTTCGTTATACCTTTTATGACTCGTTTAGGAATAAAGGATTCATGGGGTGGATGGAGTAAAACTGGAGAAACTATATCTAATCCAGGTATTTGGAGTTATGAAGGTGTGGCCGGGGCACATATTGTGTTTTCTGGCTTGTGCTTTTTAGCAGCTATCTGGCATTGGGTATATTGGGATCTAGACGTATTTTGTGATTCCCGTACGGGAAAACCTTCTTTAGATTTGCCTAAGATTTTTGGAATTCATTTATTCCTCTCAGGAGCAGCTTGTTTCGGATTCGGAGCATTTCATGTAACGGGTTTATATGGCCCTGGAATATGGGTGTCTGATCCTTATGGACTAACTGGAAAATACAAACCCGTAAATCCGGCATGGGGAGCTGAAAGGTTTGATCCTTTTGTTCCGGGAGGAATAGCTTCTCATCATATTGCAGCAGGTATATTGGGTATATTAGCAGGTCTATTCCATCTCAGTGTTCGTCCCTCCCCACGTTTATACAAAGGATTACGTATGGGGAATATTGAAACTGTCCTCTCCAGTAGTATTGCTGCTGTGTTTTTTTGCAGCTTTCATTGTAGCCGGAACAATGTGGTATGGTTCCGCAACCACTCCGATCGAATTATTTGGTCCTACTCGTTACCAGTGGGATCAGGGATACTTCCAACAAGAAATAGATCGACGGGTTCGTGCCGGTCTGGCTGAAAATCTAAGTCTATCAGAAGCTTGGTCAAAAATTCCTGAAAAACTTGCTTTTTATGATTACATTGGGATAATCCAGCTAAAGGGGGGTTATTCAGGCGGGTGCAATGGACAATGGAATGGAATTGCTGTTGGTTGGTTAGGACACCCAATTTTCAAAGATAAAAAGGGACATGAACTTTTTGTACGTCGTATGCCTACCTTTTTCGAAAACATTTCCAGTCGTTCTAGTAGATGAAGAAGGATTGTGAAAGCCGATGTCCCTTTTAGGAGAGCAGAATCAAAATATAGTGTTGAACAAGTAGGTGTAACTGTTGAGTTCTATGGTGGTGAACTTGATGGAGTTAGTTTTGGTGATCCTGCTATAGTCAAAAAAATATGCTAGACGTGCACAATTAGGTGAAATTTTTGAATTAGATCGTGCTACTTTGAAATCGGATGGTGTTTTTTCGGAGTAGCCCAAGGGGTTGGTTTACTTTTGGGCATGCTACATTTGCCCTTCTTTTCTTTTTTGGGCATATTTGGCATTGTGCTAGAACTCTATTCAGAGATGTTTTTGCCGGTATTGATCCGGATTTGGATGCTCAAGTAGAATTTGGGCATTCCAAAAACTGGGAGATCCAACTACTAAAAGACAAGTGGTATAATATAATATTGCTCCGCTTGTTAATGCAATATTGAGAATTTGCATCTCAAGAATTCAAATCTATTGCTTTTGATTCCACATTTTTTATAAAAAATGTTGTAATTAGTACGAAAGCTATCTCTATTAATTATAAACTACGATCGAATCTATGGAAGCAATTGGTTAATACATTCCTTTTGGTATCGACCTTAGGGATCATTTTTTTTCGCTATTTTTCTTCCGAGAACCCCCCAAAGTTCCCAATAAAGGGGGAAAAATAATTTTCTATTTTTGTAATCCTCTTTCTATATTAAAAAAGATCTTCCCGATCGGGAAGGTCTTTTTTTCAACTAGTCCTCGTGCTCTTCAAAAGGATCTCGAAGTTGTTCAGAAGGTTGCCCAAAGGCGGTGTATAGGGCATACCCGGTAAAGCTAACAAGTAAACAAGATATGGAGATAAGACGAACTAAGGTTGCAGTTTCCATTGGTAGGTAATCCTATGTATGTATATATACATAATAGTATACAAAGTTAATTATATCTCAACCAATACTATTTTTTATGGCTACACAGACCATTGATGATACTTCCAGAACCGGACCATTACAAACTACTGTAGGAAATTATTTAAAACCACTTAATACAGAATCTGGTAAAGTTGCTCCCGGATGGGGAACTACTCCTTTTATGGGCATTGCAATGGCTCTATTTGCAGTATTCTTATCTATTATTTTGGAGATTTATAATTCTTCCATTTTATTAGACGGAATTCCAGTTAGTTGGGTCTAGAAAAACTACCCCGGATCCCGAGTTTCACCCTCCCCCCCCAAAAAAAAAACTAAGAATTTTCTTTTGAATCGCTTTCATTTTTAGGTTATGACGTTCTGGTAGTTTGATCGTGTAATTTCTTGGAATTTAAGGATTTTTGGAATTAGGGGTGTGCGACTTGTTAAAATTGATCTCTATTCTAGTACAGAAAACGGGTCTGTTGTCTTTAGAAAAATAAAGACGGTTCTCCTACCTCGTTAGATATTGCTCTAATAGTAAATATCCGGAGCACGAGGTATCTAATTCAATCAAATCTGAACTATGGTTTATGCCTGTTTTTAAGACCTCGTGACCAAGCTTCTCAATAATTTGAAAAAACTATGATAATCAATTGAGAGATCTGTCTTCCTCTTTATACTGATGCTGACCAAAGAATGAGATAGTATTCCATTTTTATTAGTTAGTATAGTGAGTAACAATGAAATGGAAAGGTTCTAACCCAAAAACCTTTCGAGTATTCAAAAAAAAAATCATCGGGGTGAAATGAAAATCTGGGGTTTAGATTTATTCATCTATTGAGTTGAGATCTCGACAAGATAATTCCTATGGATCGTCCATACTAGTTGTTCTCTAAGTGATTTATATCACGAATAGGATAAAAGATCGTTCAAAAGGCCTATAGCAATTTTTTTGCATAAGAATGAGCCAACTTGAAATTTGAGCATTATCACTATGAAATTTTTTTCCTTCTTATTGTAGGAAATCATGGATTATTCTGAATCCTCTTCCTTCATACAAAGAAATGAAATATCTATCAAATATTTTTTTTTGACAAACCATCTACTTTGTTCAAAAAAGTATTTGAGTGTTCTTGTTTAAGCCGTATGAAAATAAATTTTCATATACGGTTTTCAGAGGGGGTTTTGAGTTTACCTATCTCAATAAAGTATACGATTGGTTCGAAGAGCGTCTCGAGATTCAGGCGATTGCGGATGATATCACTAGTAAATATGTTCCTCCTCATGTGAATATATTTTATTGCCTGGGGGGAATCACACTGACTTCTTTTTTGGTACAAGTAGCTACCGGTTTTGCTATGACTTTTTACTATCGTCCCACCGTTCTAGAAGCTTTTGCCTCTATTCAATACATAATGACTGAAGTGAACTTCGGCTGGCTAATCCGATCGGTCCATCGATGGTCGGCAAGTATGATGGTTTTAATGATGATTTTACATGTATTTCGCGTTTATTTAACAGGTGGATTCAAAAAACCTCGCGAATTAACTTGGGTTACGGGTGTAATTCTAGCCGTATTAACCGTATCTTTCGGTGTAACCGGTTATTCTTTGCCCTGGGATCAAATTGGTTATTGGGCAGTCAAAATTGTGACCGGTGTGCCTGAGGCCATTCCGTTAATAGGAACTCCTTTGGTAGAGTTATTACGCGGAAGTGCTAGTGTGGGTCAATCTACTTTAACCCGTTTTTATAGTTTACACACTTTCATATTACCCCTTCTTACTGCTGTATTTATGTTAATGCATTTTCTAATGATCCGCAAACAAGGTATTTCAGGTCCTTTATAAAAAATATACATTTTGAATCAGTATTCAAAACCTATTATTTTTCGATATATCATTGCCGCGAAAAACATGTTTCTCGGATTTCTCCTTTCAATTATTAAGTATATTTAATACAAAAAATTGAGGTAGATACTCATCTCAAATGGAGAAAATGGATTATGGGAGTGTGTGACTTGAACTATTAGTTAGGCCGTGCAGATCAATTTTAGGATCTGCCATATAAAGATTCAGATCGAAATATGTCTCTGTCCCAATTTTCTTTCCAAAAATAAGAGGTTTAGAACCTGGGTAAAAGGCGAACACTTTGTTGTGTTATAAGAGAGTTATTTCTATGATCGAATCCGAATTAGGCTCCGTGAAATCCAGGTAATAGTAATAACATTTAATAAGTCAAATTTATTACTTCAATTTATCCTTTCCTTTTCATAGTATGAAAATGCATGCATTTCCCTTGCGTTTCAATACGATAAATTATCGGAGTAAAGGAAGGGGTCTAAAGAAGGAAAAAGGCCAGATCAGTAACAAGTCAATACCTTGTATGCAAAATACATTGTGAGGATCTAGATAAACACAGATTACAAGGAATAAGATGATCCAAAAGGCATATTGATCATGATCAAATTTGTGAGCTTACTTGGGTACTGAGCATACGAAAAAAGAAAATTATGAATTTTCTATAGATCTTCTTAGTTATACTGATTCTAACAATACGTCGTTCATCATTTTTATTTCAACTATTGCTCGAGCCGGATGATCAAAATTGACATGTCCGGTTCTTTCGGGGGATAGATTCATCAAAATCTACTTATCCCAATAACAAAGAAACCTGACTTGAATGATCCTGTATTAAGGGCTAAATTAGCTAAAGGCATGGGACATAATTATTATGGCGAGCCCGCTTGGCCCAATGATCTCTTATATATTTTTCCAGTAGTTATTTTTGGTACTATTGCATGTACCGTAGGTTTAGCAGTTCTAGAACCATCAATGATTGGTGAACCGGCAAATCCATTTGCAACTCCTTTGGAAATATTACCTGAATGGTATTTTTTCCCCGTATTTCAAATACTTCGTACAGTACCTAATAAATTATTAGGTGTCCTTTTAATGGCTTCAGTACCTGCAGGACTATTGACAATCCCTTTCTTGGAGAATGTGAATCAATTTCAAAATCCATTTCGTCGTCCAGTAGCTACAACAGTATTCTTAATCGGTACCGCAGTAGCTCTTTGGTTAGGTATTGGAGCAACGTTACCTATCGATGAATCTTTAACTTTAGGTCTTTTCCAATTTGATATAAATTAGAATATCTTAATATAGGAGAGGAGGGAAATCTTTTGTTTATATATCTAGGGAGTACTTAAGATAAATGGTCTCTCCCTAGATATATGAATGGGGGAGACAAAATAGAACTATTATAAATCTAAACCGGATTCCGAATCAATTCCAATATTTCGCATCAATTCCAATATTTCTTTGACAGATTGTTCCCCAAGATGTTTTATTTTCATTAAATCTTCTCCACTGTAATTCAAAAGGTCTGATACTGTATTTATATTTGCCTTTTTGAGACAATTATATATCCTAGTAGAGAAGTTTAATTGGTCAATATACATTTGATTGAAAACTATTCTCTTCGTATCAGTCGATGTATGCGAAATAGCTAAGGAAGGAATAATATTGTCGCTTAGACTGTTTGTTCCATCGCTGTTCTCTTCCTTTGCATTTAGAAAGGGAAGGAAAAAGTCAATTAAATTACGAGAAGCTTCATAAAGTGCTTCTTTAGGAGTTAATCCTCCATTCGTCCATATTTCAAGAAATAGAATTTCTTGTATCTCATTTCCGCTCCAATAGGAGTGAATACTGTAATTGACATTTTGAACAGGGACAAAGACAGCATCTATAGGAAAGATAAAGGCAGCATCTATAGGAAAAATTTCATCCTTATAATTGGAATTATTTGGATTTTGAATAATATATCCGTGGCCTTTTTCAATTTGTAATGATATATCTAAGGTAATTGATTTATTTATGTTAGCTATATGTTGTGTAGTATCAATTATTCTCACAGAAGGTGATAGTATGATATCTTCAGCGGTTACTTTTTTTGGTCCGACAACATGGATAGATCCTTCTCGAATTCCGTACGCATCACTTCGAAGTACAATTTCTTTTAGATTCATCAAAATTTCATGTATTGATTCTTCAATACCTATTGGAATATTCGTTTGATATATTGTGAAATTTAGCACGTGTGATACATGTTCCTTCTACTTCTCCGAGTAAAACTCTTCTTATTGCACTACCTATTGTATTAGCTTGACCTTTGCGAAGCGGAGATAGAGTGAAACGACCATAATGAAAACGCTTACTCTCTGTTCTGGATTCGACGCACTTCAATTCTGGTATCTTTATTGAGACTGATATTTCATTCTGATTCATAATATTATTTTAATGATTTAATCATTTCTTTCTCTTTCAATTTATTCAATTCTTACACACGTCTCCTTTTGGGAGGTCTACATCCATTATGTGGCATAGAAGTTACATCATGTATATTATTTATTTTTATACCACTTTTATAAATGGCTCGCACTGCTGTTTCTCTCCCCGGACCAGTGCCACTTACTAGAACTTCTGCTTCTTTCAGAAGACCTTGATTTACTAAAGTATGAACAACATTTTCTGTTGCAATCTGAGCAGCAAATGGTGAACGTCTTTTTGTACCTTTGAATCCGCAAGCACCGGCAGAAGACCAAGAAACCGCTTGCCCTTGTGTATCTGTAACAGTAACAATGGTATTGCGAAAACTTGTTCGAACGCAAATAATTCCTTTCAGTATTCGATGTTTAGTTTTACGTGGCAAAAATCTTCTTGTAGCTCTACGTGGCACATATTTTCTTGTATTTTTTGATACAAATTTTTTTGTATTTTTTGATACAAATTTTTGGGTATTTTTTGACACAACACAAATCTTCTCTTCTTATCATTTTTGATCAATTTTGATATTATATTTTGAAGTAAAAAAAAAAATATATATATAATAATAATTATATATAATTATAATCTATTATTATATATATGATGCCGAAATTTCTTTATTTCTTTTATAATTCCCTTATAATGGGAATTATCCCTGTTTTTGTTTATGCCTCGGATTGTAACAAATTACAACAAGGCGTTTCCGTCTACGAATTAGGCGGCACTTTTCGCAAAGTTTGCGAACAGAAGCACGGATTTTCATATTTGTGGTCCTTTTTTTAATGCTAAAATCTTTTGTTAATGGGCCTCATCGGTAGCATCATTCTTTCGTTTGACGGGATGTCTATATATTATACGTCCTTTGCTTAAATCATAAACAGGTAATTCAACTTTCACTCTATCTCCTGGTACTACTCGTATTGATCGACATCTCATTTTACCCGATATAACCGTTAAAACATCTATATTGTTATCTAGATGGACTAAGAACATAGCATTAGGATATGCTATGGTAACTACGCCATCAATAGTGACAAAATTCTTTTTGGTACTCATTTTTCCTAGTTTTTAACTATAACATATTAACTTTGTTATTAACTATGACATTAGATAGATTTCTAAAAGAGAAGAATCATTTCATTAAATTAAAGACGTTTGATCAATTTTTTTTATGAATATCTTTTTTTTTTATCAGCTATTACTACTCAATAATATTCATTGAATATAGTTGAATTCTTTTTTTGTCAGCCAAATTTCTGACACTGAACACTCAACACTCAATTAAATTCTTATCAATAATCTATTTTGTTTAATATTCTTTTTTTTTTTTTTTACAGCATTGCAATATTGGAGGCAAAAATGTAATTTAGGCATTTACTTTTTGTTTTGGAATTACCAAAAAATACATAATAATTCCCCTCCTATTTTTTTTTGTCGAGCTTCTCGATCAGTCATTATTCCTTGCGAAGTAGAAAGGATTGCAATCCCCATTCCACCTAAAACTTTAGGGATTTCTCGAGAATTAGAATAGATTCTCAGACCAGGTTTGCTAATACGCTTTGAAGCGGTTATATATCTCTTTTGCGTCCTTCCCCTAGATTTTGAAGTTAAAACAAAAAAATATTTTTGACCTTCTCTATGTTTCCTAACATCCTCTATAAAACCTTCCCGTAGAAGAATCCTTGTTATGTTCTCGGTAATAATAGTAGCTGCTACTCGAACTGTTTTTTTTTTGACCATGTCAGCATTTCTTATATAAGTCATTAAATTAGCAATAGTATCATTACCCATGACGAACTAATTCTTAAGAATTTACAAGCTCAATATAAAGGCATGTTTATCTTTTTTAGGAATATGCCTGACATTACTTCTACATAATTTATAAGTATTTATAGTACTTCAGGAGCCAATGAGATTATTTTGGTGAAATTCAATTCTCTCAATTCCTCAGTAACTGAACCAAAAACTCGAGTTCCTCTTGGATTTCCTTTCTGATCAATGACAACTGCTGCATTGTCATCAGATCGTATTATCATTCCATCGCTACGTTTAAGTTCTTTACACGTACGTATAACTACGGCTCTAACTATTTCTGATTCTTGCAGAGGCATATTAGGTGCTGCTTCTTTAATTATAGCGATGATAATATCGCCGATATTAGCGGTGTTACGATTACCTGCTCCTAGCACTCGAATACACATTAATTTTCGGGCTCCACTGTTGTCTGCTACATTCAAGTAAGTTTGGGACTGAATCATTTTTCCTCCAAAAGAATTGTTACCTCGGCAGAAAAAAAGTATTTCTTAGCAATTCAATGATCTTTTTCTACCAGAAATATCTCTTTGGTTCGGCATTATTTACGCGAACTAGTAATAAATTTAGTATGTATAGGCATTTTATATGCAACGATTTGAAAAGCTGCTCTAGCTATAGTCTCTGATACTCCACTTATTTCATAAAGTATTCGACCTGGTTTGACGACGGATACCCAATATTCCGGAGATCCCTTGGCTTTCCCCGAACCCATACGTATTTCTGCAGGTCTCGTTCTAATAGGTTTGTCGGGAAATATACGTATCCATATTTTTACGCCGCGACGGGCATAACGAGTAATTGCTCGTCGTCCTGCTTCTATCTGCCCAGATGTTATCCAAACAGGTTCCAATGCCTGAAGAGCAAATCTACCAAAACAAATGCGATTACCCCGAGAAGATATTCCCTTGATTCTTCCCCTATGTTGGTGACGAAATTTCGTTCTTTTTGGGTTCTAGTCGATGGTTGTATAATATAATACTATTTGAATTCCATCTCTATTTCAGAACCGGATATGAAAATTTCTTCTCATCCGGCTCCTTGTGAAGAATCTATGGCAAATTTGGATCATTTAAATAGTTAGGTACTAGAAATAAATCTGTATTTACTCATTACACATATATTATTCATATAATATAAGGATACAAATACCTCTATATGCCCAATAAGTATCTTACAGGCGAATATTAACTCTAAGTTATTTGGGGGACTCCAATTCAATTTATTCTTTATTGGTTTATTTCGCCATCCTATCCAATGAATGATTAAGATTTCTATATGATCTTATGCAGTCACAGGTTCCATCGTTCCCATAGCTTTCAAATGGCTGCTTAGGTATACCCTCTGCAATGGAGCTCTTATTTTACAAGAATCAATTTTCTTAGTTTCCATTGATCCAAAGCTCTTTTTATAAACTGAATAGAAATAATCAGGATAATTCTTATGCTTTATCACACTGCTCTTTGGGGGTGATTTATGAACCATACAATACTGTAAGGAAGAAGATTTCATTTTCTCTTTTTCTCCTTCCCTTTTTCTTTTCTTGCATTACCAAAGACTCTTTTTCCCTTTACGAGAGATATAGGTTTGTCTCTTCGTGGAAAAAAGTCTTTCGTTCATTTGATAGAACTATCTATAGTTAAATAACTAGCTTATTGGATCTTAGTAATTAAGATAAAACAAATATACTAGAGACCAATTTGTTTTTATTTGGAGTTTTCTATCATTTTAGAAAAGAAGCAAAAGCTTGATCTCAACGAGTCGCACACTAAGCATAGCACTGCTCCAAGATGTTTCATTATTTTTATTTGATCTTCTAGAATTTAAGATTTATGATTGGTTAGATTAGAGAAAGATATTGCTCATCTTAAACAAAGATCCAAATTTTGATCCCCAATACTCCATAGACGGTTTGAACCGCATAATAACAATAATCAATTTTAGCTCGAAGGGTCTGTAGGGGCACTCTACCTTTCATAGCCGATTCTTTCCGGGCTCTCTCAATTCCGTTAAGACGCCCTTTAATTTTTATTTTAACACCTTCTACATTTGCCTTTTCAGCCAGTTGAATAGCTTTTTTCATTATTTTTCTTATTTCAACTCTCTCCTTTAGTTGTAGAGCAATATATTCCGCAAGAATTTTGGGTTCTCTGTAAGGTTTATCCACTTTTTCTATAGAAATAACAAGTTTTCTGTTTACAGAATTAAGCATACTTTGTACAAGCATACTTTGTACTTCCTTTCTTAATTCCTTAATTTCTTCTTTTTCTTCATCTTTTTTTTCTTTTTTTCTTGGCCCTTTTTTTTCGATAAACAAATCGACAAATGCAATATATATATTTACCGAAATCAATTCGGCCTGTTTCAGAATCTCTATACGTGTAATTCCTCCATAACTAGAATTGCTAGAACTTTTGATATGTTGTACATAATTTTCGATGCAATTATATATTCTCTCATCTTCTCGTAGATCTTCGGAATAATCCCTTTCTTCAAACCAAAGGGAACAATGGTTTTGAGTAAAACCAAGTCTAAAACCAAGTGGATTTATTTTGTTTCCCATACATATTTTTTTTGAATACTTTTTTGCAAGTAGTAGTATATTTGCGGCATAAATGGATTATGCTTGCCTCTATTTGGATATTTTGTTTCTATTTTTTGACCATTATAAATCCGTAATGTATCTTTTATCGTAATCCAATGTTTCATCGTACTGTAATGTAATCGGGAGTTGAATTAGAGAAATCCGATGATGTATCGTAAAATAATGTAATACTTATATGACAAGTGGATTTCTGTATTGGATAACCACGACCCCGAGCTCTAGGTCGAAATCTTTTCAAAATAGGACCTTCATTCACTTCAGCCGCAAGGACAGCTAAATAGCACTTATGTATACCCATAAATGAATATGCATTTTCGGCTGCAGAAACAAGTACTTTGTATATGGGCTCACATGCTCTATAATCCATGAAAGTCAATATCGCAAGTGCCTGTATATAGGTAGAATTACGAAGTAGATGGGCTACTCTACGCGCTTTATTAGAAGACATACGTACATGTTTAGCTACAGCTCGTATTCTTATAGTTGAATTTAAATCTAAATTCCTATTTTTAAATATAAATTTCATCTTCATCCTCCATAATGAATTAATGTATACTATTTACAACGAGACTTTTTTATCGTTTCTCTCTCTCTCTTTTTTTTTTATTTTGTTCCTTTTATCTTATTTTTTTTTTTTATCGTTTTTCGATTTTTTATCCTTTTTTGCATGTCCCTGGAAAATGGAAGTAGGTGCAAATTCTCCTAATTTGTGGTTTATCATACCATTTGTTATAAAAATGGGTAAATGTAACTTTCCATTATGAACAGCAATGGTATGACCAATCATTGCGGGTACAATGGCAGATCTCCGAGACCAGGTTACTATTATCTTCTTCTCTTTATTCATGTTTAGATTATCTATTTTACTTAACAAATCATTAGATACAAAAGTATTTTTTCTTAGTGAACGTGCCATGGTTAATTACCTTTCTTTTTATTGATAGAAAATAAAAAATGGATTTACAACTATTCCTACTTACGTCGACGAAGGATTGAAACATCGCTATATTTATTTCTCTTCCGACTCTTTCTTCCAAGTGCGCTATAGCCCCAAGGGGTCAGGGGTTTTTTTCTGCCAATTGGAGCTCTTCCTTCACCACCCCCATGAGGATGATCCACAGCATTCATAACTATTCCTCTTACTTCAGGACGTTTACCCAGCCAACGTTTTGACCCAGCTTTACTTAAAGTTCTATTTTTCCATTTAACGTTGCCTACTTGTCCAATTGTTGCTGAGCAGTTCTCAGATATTAAACGAACCTCCCCAGATGGTAATCTTAATGTGGTCAATCGGCCTTCTTTTGCGATCAATTCTGCCACAGCACCCGCTGCTCTAGCTAATTGTCCGCCTTTTCCGACTTGTACTTCGACATTATGTATAGTCGTGCCTAAAGGTATATTGGTTGAAGTAGACCTTTAATTTGTAAAAATCCCTTCCCAAACTGTACAAGCCTCTCTCAGGGCATACAGCTTTCTGGATGTGAATAAATGTTATTCTTAATCTATTTTATAGAGAGATTAAAGATGAAGGGCATACTTGAAATTCCTTATGTCCTTATTCTGTACATCCTAGGTTTTTTTATTCCATCATCTGGCTTATGTTCTTTTTTCATGTAGCATTCAGAATGAATGACTTTATCAAATTACGTTAATGCTTTCGCATCTTCCGGATAACGTAGGAGGCATTTGAAATAGAGATTTTCTTTTTTTAGAAAAAAAAAAATATTTTCACTGTTCAGCTTCGAATCTGCCTTTGACCATCAAATCAAATGTGAGTTACTTGTTTTTCTCTTCATAACAAGGGTTCCTTTACCTTAGTTGTTTCTGCTTCAGACAATTAAGTCTTCTCCATATTATCATATCTCTGGAGTCAATAATTAATTCCAGAAACTATTGAACTCAATCACCCGCTGCTCTTTATCCTCAGTTTCCCTTTGGGATTGATCCCATCAAACTATTCTAGTCGGATCAGTGATAGATTTTAAGGTTTTGCTGTAAACCCAATTGGTTATTTCCAATTACGTAAATTAATAATTCAAACCGCACTCAAAGGTAGGGCATTTCCCATTGATATGGGAGCTCTTGGACCGGAAAGAATAGTATCTCCAATCATAACCCCTCTCGGATGCAAAATATATGTCTTTTTACCATTTCTATAGTGCACAAGACAGATATATGCACTTCTATTAGGGTCACTCTCTATTGTTACAATTTTTCCTAGTATGTTTTTTTCACTCCGTCGAAAATCAATTTGACGATACAGACGCTTGTGACCTCCTCCTCTATGACGTATGGTAATAATTCCACTGTTATTACGACCTTTCCCACAACGATGCCGACCGGAAGTCAATTTCTTTTGTGGATGAGATTGGACTTTTTCATCAAAACTTGATAGAGATTTATCACGTGTGCCCGGAATAAAAGTCCTGTACGAACGGGTGTTCATGTTTGGCAATTAAATAAGTTTCATTTTGAAGGAAAAAGTGGAATAGAATCACCTGGTTTTAGTGTAATAATCATACGTTTATAATGCATTCTATGTTTCATTATTTGTTTTCTATTTCCTCTTTTTTCTTTCTTTTGCGGGGGTCGATAACTATTGATTCCTATTACTTTCACATTGAAGAAAACAATCCAATTTTGATCTTTGTTTTATTCGATCCCGAATCGACATTTAAAATATATTGATTTTTTTCAAAAAGACTAACACTTTTCTGTGTAAGTACTAAATCTAGACATTGAACTTCATACATAAATATTTCTCCTTTACTATCATTTACAAATAAACTACAAATGCCTACATCCACCTTTATTAATAGTTCAATAAATAGAATTAAACTATAGTGTATATGATACAGGACTACATAGAAAATTCTGTTTTGAAGATATTCTGATTTGGGTAACCGAGTTCTATTGAATTGAAAAGAAAAAAATGTTACGTCTATTAGATCGATTAATGTAAATTATCTAATAATAAAAATATATTGATATAAATGATATCTATAAGGCGGCATAGATCGATATGAATATTCCGATCCACTTTCTCTTCTACTATTGAACTCTATATATGATGAATAATATTGTATTGTGAATATTCCATGATAAAAATTAGCTTCTTGGATGCCTTGATGGTGAAATGGTAGACACGCGACACTCAAAATGTCGTGCTAAATAGCGTGGAGGTTCGAGTCCTCTTCAAGGCACACATATTGTAATGCCTATTGAATGAACAATTGTTGTTTTGAAGGTTTTGCAAAATCCGGACCAATCGAATTTGAACAAATAATATATAGAAAGAAGCAAATGAAATATTTTTTCTTCGGAAAGTATACTAGGTATACCTAAATAAAATAAGTAAAATAAATAAAGAGTAAACATAGTAGAGAATATCTCATCAAGTTCAAGAGAACTGACTTGGCTCATATTTATTACTATGCTTACTCTTACATAAAATATCAATTTATATTGAAATTAATTAAAGATCTAGGCTTTTTTTTTCTTATTCAATCCTTCCGCTAATAAGCAATCAATGTCATTTGTAGAAAGCCATTTTGTTTTTACCAATGTATCGATCATTTGTTTAAATAACATTCTATTAGAGAAGATAAATTTGATAAATATTCATGACTTTCGGATAGAGTCTTATAAATAAGAGATTCATTAGATAATAAATCTCTATTTTCCCTTTCTCCCTTGAGCAAACGTTGTTTAAATTTATCATCCCGTGTTTTTTCACGGAACCAACGTTCACTTACCACCGATTGGGGAGAGGGTAATACACGTCTCAATCGGATACCAATTTCTTGAAAGCGTTTGAAAGTTTCAAATGTTCTCTTTCTTCCATTTTAATGCTAAGAGGTAAATCGTCATCATTAGTCTGAATTTTCATTTCTAGGGCTATTTTTTCTCACCCTTTTACGCTTTCGAATAGCTTTTAACGATTTTTTAATACTGACATTTAGCTCTCTTGTTTTAGAATAAGTAAGATAAATACTCTTCACGATTTCTTTAGAAACCAAAAGTTCTCTTCGTTCAAAAGCAGGGTGCTTATTTAGAAAGCGAATACTCACGGGATCCCAAAGAAATCGACGAGCCAGACAGATTACTGGTGTATTTAAAGGTTGATATTCCAGTGCATACTCTTCTGTGTCAAATTGATATATTCCCAGCCTTTGAAACTTTTTGTATAATAATTTGCTTCCCAGTAAGCAGCTGTCTGTCTTTCTACAATATCGTCCTTCCCACCATAAACAGGCCGTAAGTCGGGGCCAGACATCAGAAATTTCTTCCAATACAAGCTAGAAAGACGGGTCGGTCTTTCTTGAAAGCTTCCAAACAGATGAGATAATCCAATAATGGATTTCTATTGTTATATCTTTGATATGCTCAAATCGATTGCTGCGAATAAAACTAAAACGCCAGGTCCTAGAATCACAAACTATAGGAGTTTCATCCTCTGTTCCGTAGGAATTTCTTAATTCTTTAGATAAAACGATTTTATCTAGTAAAGAAGATAATCCTTTTTGCATCGTATCTTTTTTTGAACTGAGGAGCAATTGTGATGGAATCAGAATTACCCCGATATATTGCCAACGATGGAAACTCTTCCAGAAGACCCTGTAAAAGATTCGAAGCTAGAATGAAATCATTTTCAATAAAAGGATCAAAAGGACTCCAATTCTCTCTGTTTGATTCCGATAAAAACCAACAATCTTGCGCTACTGATCCGGCCAAGCAACCCAAAATATGATAGAATACGGTGAACTCTTTCGCAGCTGTTCCGGCAATTGAAGGTTCTAAATACCATTGATGCAAATAATTTGCCCTTCGACCCTGGAAATCTAGATTAAGCCTTAGGGAATTTTTTAAATACGTTAGTTTATTTTGTATAATGGCTTTTCCTATCTATAGGGAAGTCCTTGAAAAAATTCACTGAATTTCAGATTATAATTGCAAGGACCCCAATTTGATCTATACAAAGCTACTCCAATTATATCATTGTCTATAGCTGAAGTATTTTGGCTCATGCTAATTAGAAATATTTCATCAGCAAGTTTTGCTAGATCTTGCGCAGTAAAGCCTTTGGTAGTTAATCCAATTCATCATAGCAGTTCCATTCTTTTTTCAAGTAGAGCCCTTTGTTACGTAAAAGCAAAGGAATTCTTTTTCTCGATATGGAGCAGGCAACTTTTTAGTATTAATAAATGTATCGAATCTTCGTTTACTACGAGGAGGACTTATTAGAACTGGATCAATTTTTTTTGGAATATCAGTTGAAGCAATAACAACAATATTTTGTTTTATGGTGGTTTCTTTTTCACCATCACTCGGATTATATGGATCCCAAGGAGTTCTACCAATAATGCAAGAAGGTAATAGTAATCATTCAGTTCATGAATGCTTGGAATCCATATGACGCAAGGAGACATCAATTTTGCCAATTTGAGTGCAAATTGGAATTGGGATTACTCTTTCTCGCAAAATACTCTGGAGGGTTAGGATTCTCCCTTCGGCTTCGGTCTACAAAAAGTTATGAGGTTTTTTTTCATAATGCTCATTCTCATGTATGTCTTTTGGCCTGCCTGACCAGCCGAGAGACCTGAGGATATTTTCATGCTCAAGGTATGATTTTTTAGCCGAAGATGGTATACTCGGGTTCATAGCGAGACAGAAGTTTCTGCTGCCTCAAAAAACTTTTAGGAGATATTCTTATAAAAGGTAAATAAGAATCTGCTGCTAAACTTTTAGCCAAGTACGATCGTCCAGTTTCCTTAGGCCCTATCAATAAAATTCGATCGAAAAGGACGGTACTGGGTAGAGTGGGTAGAATCTCACGTGGTCATATAAAGATGGGCGAATTGGTACGGAAGTCCATCTTCTGATAAAAAGCAGCGAAGATCGGCATTTCTGCTAAAAACAATGAATTTAATTCGGAATTCATTAAGCCTATTCTAAGGCCTCGCTGAATAAATTCAGCTAAATTATCGAAAGTAAAGAAGTCCTGGCTGTTTTCTTGTTTCCAATTCATGAAACAAACAGTAGGGGGGGTTAACTTCGATTCAAATTGAGAGATTTGTTCTTGTAGTAAAAACAATCGATTTTCTCTCAAAAGGAAGTCATCTACTTCAAATTCGTACAAAATTTTTTTTACAAGTGATTTATATTTCCCACAGTCTCCAGAATCCCGCTGGAACCAAGGCAACGAGAACCAAGAACGATATGAAAATTGAATATTTTTACATACCAAATTTTCAATAAGTAGAAATAATCCTATATCATCAGGATCCGACTCCATCTCGATATAGTCCACAAATGTAAGCCAAGAACCATACCAATTTAAATTAGAAAAATTTCTAAGTCTTTATAAGATCTAATCATTTCTCCTACTCTCTCGGAGCAATGGGAATACTGCAAAAATCTGATCAGATAGAAGTTCCTATAGAACTGAATCAAGAATAAGGGAATTATGGAGGAAATATAAAAGAAAATCCAACGAAGATACAAAGAAAAATATCATATTCCCGAACATTTTGTATATATTTCCATGTATCAAATGATATTGATAGATCCTTTCCCCTCAAGTGCTGCTTTAAGTACTTTTTCATTTGCTACTTGCCAATATTTGTCAATATTCCAGCGGGATAACATAAGATTCAACATCGGGAGAATTTGATCATTCAATATCGGGAGAATTTGATCATTCAATATCGGGAGAATTTGATCATTCAATATTGTGAGAATTTGATTCTTCAATATTGTGAGAATTTGATCAATTTTATTTCTAAATTCCCACTTTAGAAGTGTCCAAAATTGATGATAAAGTGCCCACAAAATATTCAAATTGTGATTCCAATTTTGCCTAATATTGTCCGGCATTGAACTAACTGATCAATACTATTTATTGTTATTTCCGGAAAAGTAGCTAAAAATAGATTTTAGTATATTTCCACCCTGTGGGAAGTCAAAAGCCACAACCATGACCTATATGTTTGAAACAAACCCCATTTCTCAAAATTAAATTTATTTCATTAAAAGAAATGAGAAACTTTAGTTTTGAAAAGAAAAACTTTAGTTTTTCCTTTTATTAAAAAAGTCACCTATGTCTTTGACTTCAATAAAGTCACCTATGGCTTTGTCTTCCATAAAGTCACCTATGGCTTTGTCTTCTATTATGTGTTCTAAACTTTCTGTTGAACTATATTTTTCTTCTTTTTCTACAATTTTCTTTATTCGCAAAAATATTTCGGACAATACATCATCTTGATAAGATTGAGTTTGAATAAGATCTATGTTGGAACTAAAACTGTTTTTAGAATACTGACTAGAGGTCTTTTCTTCTAAATCTGAACTATTTAAAAAGGATAGCAAGAGTTTTTGTCAAAATTGACAATTTGTAGGCTTATTAAAGGAGGTTTAGAAATATCTTCAATCGATAAATTTGATATTTCTACGAAGAATAGAATTCAATTTATCCAGTAAATTAGACGATTTATGCAAATCATGAATTAGCACTTTGTCACGTAAATATTTATCCAATAATATATTGACTTGTGACTTTATGAGTGAGATAGTTTCTTTCTCTGAATACACAGCTCTCATTTCACTAATAGAGGAAGAAAACAGATTGTTATGAATGGGAACTAAATTTAATAATTGTCCATAGGTTACATTCTTATTTTTGATATTAATCTTTCCCATGTAAGAAGCCAATCTTTTTTTATAAAAAAGACGAGGACGGTGTAAATAATCTAAAAATTCAAAGGTATTTGCTTTGTAAAAAGAAGCTCTCAATGAATTTTTATTAGATAGTTTTAAAGGATTCAACCAATTGTCTTGATTATCGAATATTTCCGAAAGACCCGCGTTATTCAATAATTCCAATAATTCCATGTAATTTTTTCCATTATCGAAGAAGTCAATAATAAATTCAATTATTGGTTTTTTCTCATTCAAATCTAATGTTGGTTTATTGATCGAGAATTCAAGATTAGGAATTGATTTAGATTTTATTTCATTTTCATTAAGCTTGTCCCAGACATTTCCATTAAGCTTGTCCCAGAGAATTTGAGAACTATTAAGATTGTCCCAGAGAATTTTATTAATTTTACTATCCAAAATTGGTCCAAACCAACTCCAATGTTGAGTAATCGATAATTCAATTGGATCTAACACTCTCTTTTTGAAATTGTTTTGTTTGGAAATGGACAAGAGATATTCTAATCTTTTTTGAAAGTATTCGATCTGAATGGATAATACAAAAGCGTTTAAAAAATTTGGATTTCTCAACTCAACAGGTCGAAAAAAAGGGCGCTCCAAATATTCTTTCTGACATAGTATCCAACTTGATGAATACTGGTTAATTGCATCTTGCGTCACATTATTCAAATTGCGACTTAATGTTTTGATAAAATAGATGAATTCCAAATAATATTTATTCTTATTCAATACTTTCTGTAATTCCAAAGAATATTTTTGTAATTCCATATTGTATTTATTCTTATTCAATACTTTCTGTAATTCCAAAGAATATTTTTGTAATTCCACATAGAAATATCCCAAATAGTTATGTAATTCCAAATAGTATTTATCTAATACTTTTTGTGATTCCAATTTATTCTTATTTAAGACTTTCTGTAATTCAAAAGAGTATTCATGGAATGCCAAAGAGTATTTATGGAATGCCTTTTGTAATTTCAAATAGTATTTATTCAATACTTTCTGTAATTCCAAATAGTATTTATTCTTATTCAATACTTTCTGTAATTCCAAAGAGTATCTTTGTAATTTCAAATAGTATTTATTCAATACTTTCTGTAATTCCAAATAGTATTTATTCTTATTCAATACTTTCTGTAATTCCAAAGAGTATCTTTTTAATTCCATATAGTATTTATGATATTCCAAATAATACTTCTGGAACGATTCTAAATCGTCTAATACAGTTTCGGATTTTAAATCGTTCAATACAAAATCTTCAACGTTCTTCAAAAAATCGAATTTATCAATTTTCACATGCTCGTCAGCTTGAATCTTGTCTTTATTCACTATTTGAATTTTATTCACTATTTTATTCAATATTAGTTGTTCAGTGTTATCATCTTCTGATGTTTTCTTTTTTTCAAAAATATTGAGTACTCTAAGGAAAGAATCATGCGTTAATTCATCTCTGTAATTGAAGAAGTAATTAAAGCACTTCAATAAAGTCTGGTTGAATAAATGTAATTCATTCACACGATGATCGATATCCACGTCAATTGCATCATTAGGGTAAGAAATATGATTAGGCCTAGTTATTGATAGAGTAAATTGATCCGTTATTTTAAGAACAAATTGTTTCAATTGAAAATCATCGTTTAATGCTAATTGTTCTTTATTTTGATCACAGGATGAGGGAGATCTTGAAGATGAATTCTTATTCATAAATCGAATACAATTGAATTGGTTTATATCTTTGCTGATGTTCCATTCGGGATCTGGTAAAATATCATAATTTACAGGAGGATTTTTAAGAAATGTTTTAACCTTCCATAGATCAACGATTCTATTCTTTTCTAATCCCCTGAAATATTGAAAAGCGTCTTGTCGCTCTTTCAACAATTTAAATTTTTCACTCGGTTTATTAGTATAATTAATACTTATACATGATTCATCTATTGACAAATGCTCAAACAACCTTTCAAAAACTTCCGACTCTGAAAAGGAAAAAGATTCTCTTGCTTGATCTGATTCTTCTTGGAACATTTTTTCTTGTTCCATTTCTTGCGATCTTTTCTCACATAGTTTCTTTATTCTTCGTAGCCCTTCTTTGTATCTTTCGATTTCTCGAACTCTTTGTTTCCTTTCCCTTTCTAAACTTTTGAATTGTTCTGGTTCTGAAGAGAGAGCGAATTCTTCTTCTACTTGAACTAGTTTTTCTTCTAATTGTTCGATTTTGTTTTCTAGTTCCTCAATAACTTTGCTTCGATGACGATAAAGTATTGATTCTTTCCATTCATAAAGGTTTTCAGGTTCTGTTTCAGGTTCCCAATATTCGTTTGGAATTGAATTAAAAGATGAATCAATCTCCCATTCGATACCATTAGATTCTTTTTCCAAAGGGCTTTCCCAATTTATTGTTTCTTGCTTCTCTGATATTCTATTTTTCTGATTCAGATTTGTGTTAGAACTGGATAAAATCCAAACATGTTCTTTTGGATTGAGCAAGCAACGTTGATATCTCCTTTTGGCTTTTGGCGAAAACATAAAAAGATGCGGAACGAGCAACAAATTTTCCTTTCTAGCTCTAGCTCCAAGATGTTGTACAGCTGGAAATATCTTCATCAAATTATATGATGATTTATTTCTTTCAATTAAGGCTCGAGTATTTAAAAAAGAGAAAAGTAATGGTAATGCTATTATCATTACAGCTTTTATTGCTTGACCTTTTAAAATAAATATACGTATATCCCGTATAAGTAATGTACTAAGAATCCGAAAATCAAAAAGCTTAACAACACTTTCTCGACCAGAAAATATTTGACTTAGCAATCTCACCAAATTGGATTCGTTCCATGGAACGAATATTTCCATCATGTAATCTTGAAATTTCGACTGAACGCTAAAGAACCAAGCTATTTCTTGGGTCTTTCCAATAGGATCCGTAGACCACGGTTTTTTTCTGTTCATTATGTTGTTTTGTTCTATAAAAAAATTTAAATTATTACTTATTAAAAATAATTATAATAAGTAAGAGGTAGTTAATACAACTTATTCAACTAACTATTGAATAATTCGTCAAAAAAAAGTTGATTGTTATTGAGATAGAATTGAATTAGTAAATAATACAATATTTCAACATTAATATTATAACAAATATATTATACGAATACGAAGCCAAATATACCAAAAATAGGATTTTTATGCCCTATTTAGAACAATAGATATATAGAAAAGAACGTAATTAATTAAAGAATCTCTATTTATACGATCTTATCTATCTGTATTATTCATTAATTAGCATTTTGTCCTACAGAAATTGCTAACAATCCCAAATCTATTTTTTGTTGAAAATGAGAATTCAATTGGTTACCATATTGATTCTAATAAAATCACTTTACCATAGCATCCATGGCTGAATGGTAAAAGCACCCAACTCATAATTGGGAAGTCGCGGGTTCAATTCCTGCTGGATGCACAATAAGCAGTTATTACACTCTGCTCACAATATTTTTGAGATGAAAGAATCGCAGCAAGGTTATCTCGATTCAATTCAGTATCGAGATTAGATTATCTCCATCCCTGTTTTGTAATTCTTAACTATCTCTTTTAATCTTAAATAGAAGTTAAGAATTACAAAATATTTTCAAATATTTGTAATTCATTTACGCACGTTTGAACGACTTTTTATCAGATAGAAAATCTATATTTTGGTACAAAATGAACTTCTAATTTAACGATCAAGTTGATTTTGTAATTAGAAGTTCATCTTATAATTTCAGCCTATTCCCTGCGATTTTAAGAATATGAATATTAGGGCAATTCTGACTTTTTTGAGTTAGTAAGTAAGAAAAATTCTATAGAAAAAATCTCAATCTCTAAAATAATGTATCCTGGGCAATTGCAATAATTGGATTCATTATTATTCCCAGTAAAGTAGATGCTATTACACATATAATCATACTAAATTCGATATAATTTTTTGAGATTGAAGAAGATAATCTATAATTTTGCACGTAGGGAGTTATTTCTTTGTTTCTTTCAGTCATTAATAACTTAATTATTTTCAGATAATAATATATGGAAACAACACTCATAAAGAGTCCTATCGAAACTAATAAATAGGAGCCTGCTTGCCATCCACACCAGAATAGATAAAGTTTTCCAAAAAAACCTGCTAATGGAGGAATCCCCCCTAGAGATAGCAGACATAAAGATAAAGACAAAGCTGAAAAAGGGTCTTTCATATATAATCCTGCATAATCCCGAATGTTATCTGTTCCTGTACGTAGACTGAATAATACAATACAAGCAAAAGTTCCTAAATTCATAAAAATATAGAGCAGCATATAAGTTATCATACTTGCATATCCATTGTTTGAGTCTTTATCAATTATTCCAATAAGCATATATCCAATTTGACCTATCGATGAATATGCAAGCATACGTTTTATACTTGTTTGAGTAATAGCAATTAAATTTCCTAATATCATGCTAAGAATAGCTGATATTTCCAAAAGAAGATGCCATTCGTTCAATGAAAAATAAAAAATAATGTCAAAAATTCTAGTGGCTAAAGCTGAAGCAGCTACTTTTGAAATAACAGAAATAAAAGCAACGACTGGAGTGGGGGAGTTAGAGTCGAAAAGAGGAATTTTCCCTCCTTTCTCTCATTCAGAACCGTGCATGAGACTTTCTTCTCGCACGGCTCCTAAGTGATAAAAAAATGAGCATAATCGTTTGATTCTCTTTTTTTTTTTTATTACCTTCCTCGTGTATGTATAAGATTGAATCTATTCAATTGATATAAAGAATAACTAATCCTTAACTTTCCGAGGAATCCTTACTCAGTGGTTATTATGGTATGGTCAATCTTTTTTTTTTTTTTCTTATTTTTTAAGTTCAGTTATGAAAGAGTTAAAAAGAAAAAATAAAACCATCTGATTTAAATCGTTCTGAATAGTCATGAGATGCTCATCTTAGGGTAATCTTTTTGTCGACGGATGCCTTCTTTTTTACACTCGTAGTTTCTGAAGAATGAAAACTTACTATATAGCATCTACGTTAAGAATAAAAATATTATACACGTCATTAATCTGATCCTTTGTAAAAACTACCCGTAATAATTAATTTGTAAAAGTTATTTATTCAAATCAAAAAAAAATTCGTTTGTTTCTTACTTTGCTTTACCTTAATTCAATTCAAATTTTTGGTAAAAGTTATGTCTTAGTCCAAGTGGGAATAACAATCTTTTTTCCACATGTCTATAGAGTTTCTATTTGTAAAACGAATCGCACTCCTTCATATACATCGGGGGTCCATTGATGAAAAGGAACTAAAGAAAGCTTGAATGCAATTCCTACCGTTATAGAGAAAAGTGCAATCCAAATTCCTGGAGAGTTATACATTTGTGTATTTATAAGACCATTGGCTATTTCTTGAATTTCAATCTCACCTCCAGATAGACCATATAGCCAAGAAAGACCATAAGCAAGAATGGAAGAACTTGTTCCACCCATAAGTAAATATTTCATAATAGCCTCATTAGACCGTACATCTCTTTTGGTATATCCAGATAATAGATAAGAACATAGACTTAAACATTCTAAAGATACGAAGATAGTTGTTAAATCATTAGCACCACATAAAAACATTCCTCCTAAAGTAGCTGTTAATATGAATAACAAAAACTCTGTTACAGCCATTTCTGTACATTGAATGTATTCCACGGATAGAGGAATACATAAAGTGGAACATAATAAAATGAGAAACCGAAATATTTTATTAAAATTGTTTGTTTGGAAATTACCAAAAAAACTGATCGTAGGTTCTTCTCTCCATTGAAATAACAAAAAAGCTATGCTTAGCACTAAACTTGTTAAAGAGATGAAATAGAACCAAGTTGTCTTTTTCTGATCAGAAATGAAATCGATTACTAGAAGAAGAAATAGGCCAAAAATAAGGATGCATTCTGGAAAAATGGAACTTCCATAGAAGAGAAGCAAATGAAATTCTTTCATAAAAATGATTTAAAGGTATTAATTGAAAATGCATTTTTCATTTTGTCCGGATCATTAGTTAGTAACTTCAATTAATATTTAAGCAACATTTTCTTTAGAATCTCCTTATTATCATTTATCTATGATTTCTTTTTCATTCTTCTTTTCCTTTCGTTTTCGTTCCAATAAAATTTTGATAAAGTAAGTTTTCTTTTATTGATCAGAATGGAATAGATCTGTAGATCTATTTTATATAGTTAATGGATTAACGGTAATGTGCAAAAGCTTTATTGGATTCTGCCATTTTATGAATCTCTTCCTTCTTGCGTATAGCATTGCCTTTCTCTCTGGCAGCATCCATTATTTCGTAACTCAATTTGAATTGCATATTTGGACCAGAACGTTTTCGGGATGACTCTAATAACCAACGAATAGCAAGTATTTTTCCTTCTTTCTCTTTTATTTCAATCGGAACTTGATAAGTGGATCCACTTACACGTTTTGATTTTACTATCAATTTGGGAGTTAATTTGTCTATTGCTTGACGTAGAACAATTAGTGGATTTTTCTCTGTTTTTTCGTGAATCTTTTCTAGAGATTGATAAAAAATTCGATAAGCTAATGATTTTTTTCCGTGTTTAAGAATACGGTTAACGACCATGTTAACTAATCGATTATGATAAATCGGATCAAATTTATCAATTTTCTTTTCTACAGTACTTTGACGTGACATGAGTGTGAAAAAGGTTCATAAATTTATTTCATAAAGACTAATCATTACTTATTTCGGCTTTTTAACTCCATATTGTAGGGTGGATCTCTAAAGGCGGCAAAGATCTCCCTCCAAACCGTACATACGACTTTCGTCGAATACGGCTTTCCACATGATTCTATCTGCATATTATATATATGATATAATATATATTCTTATGCATAGAATTATGTTTACTCATTCTCAATTGAGTATCCGTTTCCTTTCTTTTGCTATGATTAGAAATCTTGTATTTTCTATATCTATACGATTAGGTCCTTAGGTTTTAAAAAGAGTATAAAAAAAGGAAAGGGTGTTTTAAATCAATGCTATTTGAATTGAATCTGCTCCAAAAAAGTCAAGACATTTCCAATTTTATATTAACACACACTAAGTAAGGGAAAACTTATCAAATGAATTCAATATTAAACCTTAGACATATATTATCCTTATTGTTTTAGCCTGCTCTAGTCCCCTTATAAAACGTTCGTTATTGGGTTAGCCATATACTTTACATGTTTTTAGCAATTGACATGGCATCATCATAAAATGATACAAATCTTAGATAAGAATATACAACGCACTAGAACGCCCTTGTTTCCGATTTTTGACTGAGACAGCATCTAAGATTCCTCGAATTATGTGATATTTAACACCGGGCAAATCCTTAACTCTTCCACCTCTTACTAATACTACAGAATGTTCTTGTAAATTATGGTCAATGCCAGGTATATAAGCAGTGATTTCATATTTAGAAGTTAATC
>BSBK01014757.1:0-52500 GCA_027943335.1 Chamaecyparis obtusa | reverse complement strand
CTTTAGCTTAGATATGACACTACCTAAATATGCAAAGCTAAAGTAAGAAAAACATCATAAAATAAAAAGGATATAGCCAAGTCTTCGATGTAGAGATCCTGCAGAAAACCATTCGAACCTGCAACATGCAAGGTTAATCAAAATTCATAAAATCACCTAGATCTTACTAAATGAAAATTGAGAAGTTCATAAATCCCCTTATGCCCCCCTATTTTGGCTTTCTACTTCTGAAGGGTGAAAACAGGGTGATAAGGATAACTTTATACACTAGATATGTAGTTTGTTGAAAATTCCTTTCCTAAACTAATTGGAAGGATTCCCATCCTTCCTAAACTAATTCAAGGAGTTATGTATGTGAATCATGATTCCAATGCCATTGATGGCACTAAAAATGGAGTTACCAAACTCAAGTTATGATGAAAAGAGTGAATGTCTATCTAAATGTACATAAAGGGAAATTCAAATTTAACATGACTAAACCCTAAGAAAAACTTTTTAAAAACCCTAATTTTGACTATAAATAAGGTAAAGGAAGTCATACGTACTCATTCTTACCATTTTCAAATTCAAAGAGGGAAAGAAAGATGTCGAGGAGAGAAGAACTTCAAGAGACACACATGGAGCTCCTTAAATGGTGCCTAGGTACCAGATGATCACATCCCAAGGTGAATTTCTATTTTTGATTTCTGTATTTCATAAATTATTGATTTCTATAGGAAAGGTTGACCCTGACCCTTAAAGGTCAACCCTGACCTAGTTATGTTGACCTTGACCCAAAACGGTTGACATGAACTAGAAGGTCTCCACCTTGTTTTGGGTGAGGTCATCCTTGACCTAGAAAGGTTGACCCTAACCTAGGAAAGTTGACCTTGACCCAAGAGGGTCCATCCTTGACCTAACTGAGGTCAACCTTGACCTAGTCAAGATAGATTTATAGATTTGATGATGTAGAATGTTGATATGATGTTTGTTATGCTTACAAGACCTGGTTCATCTCCAAGAGCATCCCTTTGGAGGGTTACTAGCAGTTATTAGAGAGAAACTGTCTGAGCTGAGCGAGGATGAGATGCAGTTATTGAGAGACATAGAGTTGTACTATGTGATAGTCCTACCATAGATCATACTACACCAAGCCATGTTATCAGCTCTGATAGAGAGGTGGGATGAGGATACATACTCCTTCCATCTTCCCTCAAGTGAGATCACTGTGATACTAGAGGATGTTTATAGAATCTTGCAACTTCAAATTGAGGTGAACCTATCAGACCAAGACCATAATGAGGTCCCAAGGATGTCTTGGAAGATGAAAAGTATTTTTTTGGGATGGGTTCCACAAATGCAAACCCAATCACATTGGATTGCTCTATCATCCATACTGGCAAGTCCTACACCTTTGGTATAGAAAGTGATGCTATGTATATTGTCCTTGGTTGTGGTACCCAACACATAGGGTACAGTCTTCTCTGCACTTTTAACCTCAAATTATGGTCCAATCACAATAAACAATTGAGGGAAAATAATTAAATGAATTTCAAATTAAAACCATTCAGCATTTAGATCTGGAAGCTCGACATTGATTTTGAGGTCCTCCGGGACCAAAATTTGAAAAGCGGGATTGAATCCTGACAGAGTGTTAGCCCATTTTCATGTCACAACTAAATTACTTAGAAAATGGTCTATCCCTACAAAAATTTTCATGGCTCTAGCATTTTTCTTCTGGTCTCTGTAGTTGTTTTTCATGCCTTTGGCCTTGAAACCCTTGCAAAATTCAAAAAATCTAGCCGTTACAAGGAAAAAACCCTAAGTGTGCCCTAGCCTCATTCTAATTTTGTGTTACTTTATTCAGACCACTTAAAAGTCTTTTAACGCATGTGCTAATTGTCACCCCCCTTCAGTCATCTTTTCAAGTGTTGAGTAGTTTGTCGCATGTTTGCATAGGCTATCTTCATGCTATACAATCATGTGACTAAGGTTTGATGTTAGCCCCCTTTGATTTATTTCCCTAATTCAGTTGGCTTTAATATTTCCTATGTCTTAAACCTTTGTTTTGTGTGGCTATCGCTTGTTTGCAAGACTGTAGGTTGTTAGAAGGTTCTGACATGTGAACTTGCAACTACTTGACATTTGTCCTAGTGGGCCCAGCCTCTTGTTACCCTTTCTCATCTAAGGCTGGCACGTGATCGCAAGGAATATTCTTTCCCCTTGCGATCATGCACCCGTCATCCGATCTTCTAGGCAGTGAGTCTTCAGTGGGTCCAATGCTAGGTCAGGCCACCATGGACCTTGCTCATTGGTTGTGTTAGTGTACATGTGGATGTTGTCAAATGACTACATGGATGGTTATCAAGTGGGATCCTGTTAGTGGGGCTTGTAATTAAATCTTTTCAATCTATAGTCGGTGCATGATCTCAAGGAATATTCCTACCCCATGAGATCATGCACCATCCATTGATTTCAAATCTTACTTGGACATGTCAGTGGGACCTACTTGCTGGCATATCTATTAGTGGGTCCTGACATTTGCAAAGAATCAATAGTGGGCATAAGTTCTCATGGTTTGTGTCAGAGCTATGAGATCTTATGCCATCCATCAATTCTACTTTCCTCAGACGGCTGACGAGGGTGGGTCCTCTGACAGGTGGCGTTGACTTGTGTTGTTCTGATTGGTTGAGTGGGAAGGTGATTTGGATTTGTCAGTGGGCCCGAATCTTTCAAAGGGGCTGACAGTATGGCAGGATCTATGGTTATTGCATGATCGTGTGGAATCTTTTTAGGCCATGCGATCATGCGACGACCATTAGATTAAAGGCTTATACTTTTTGGGTCCTATCTGCTATGCAAAGCTAACATGCATGATTCTTATTAGCTATGGTGTGATGACAAGTGGCATAAAGTAGGCCCAGGTGGGGGTCTAAATGTCTGGTAGTATAGATAAAAGAGTTTAGCGGCCCAACAAATTCTAAAAGGCTTTGCTCATTCACAAAGAAAGATGGCGAGGCTCCAAATCAATTGGTGATTCAGCGAACACTATGTTTGCGTAATAGCTAAATTAATTGGTGGTGAGATGAAACATTATGCGAATAGGCAATGGCTTTTGTTGTGTGGTTTCTAAATGTAACCAAGATTCCTATATGGTTAAGTCATGAAAAGCCTAGGAAACATGAGGATCTGACGGTTAGGTTATAAGGTTGATCTAAATTCAAATTGTGATCATTGATATGCTGCTAGCACCATGGATGTAACCGTTGCAAGTTATTGAAGTGATTTTCTCTCTTATCTCCTTTGAACATGTACATGACTCATCATACTTAATATAATTATTTCAAGCTTCCAAGTCTCTCCTTGGTGTCAATCTTGTGAATTCTAGATTTTCTGATCCATTGCATAGGGTTACCTTTGTATATGTTCTAGGCTTTAGTTCTTGATCTAGGATCAAATTAAATATAATTTGGATAGGGCATAGATTCATTTTGATTTGTCTATAGAAGGATATTATAAGTATTTGATGGGCTGGAATGTTTATGTTTATGGCTATGAGTCTTTGACAGTAGTTGGTTCATGTTCAATGTTTGTATTTGAGATCTGCCCAATGGATAATGGCACTGATCTGGGATTAGTATATTCAGTTAACTTCAATGCTTGATTGGCTCTTGTTTACTTTTTTCCATCTTCATATATCAACAACATTTCAAGTCTTATTTATTATTTGGTTGATAGTAGTAATGTTCCACCATAGCAATGGAGAGTCAATGAATGTCTAGTTACCATTTAGTACTTTCTTGCTATCATCTGCTTTGTTCAATCTAGTTTAATGTCCTAAAATGCCATATGTTACTAGATTAGGTACACCCACCTTGGTTTTGTAGAGCTAGAAGTGAAGAGGGTAGTCTTGTCCCTATAGTTGGTCCAATTGTCTTACAGAGCTCTCATACTTGGAGCTAACCATTCCTAACATTAGTCTCAAGGCATATTGGCAGCCCTAGTTGGCATAAGCATTTTGAAACACCAACACAAAGGTCAAGGATGACCTTGAATTTGACCTAGGTCAAATTCAACCTTGGCCTTGACCCAAGTCAAAGTCAACCTCAACCTTGACCTAGGGGTCCAAATCCAGTCAGTGTTGAGAGCAGGAAGTCCTGAGGATGCCCAGAGACTTGAAAATGATATCAGAACATGTGAGAGTGTTAGAAAAGGACACATTGGCCTATGATAAACATTACGAAGGATAGGAGGACCTATACCTAGATCCTACCTATAAAATAGAGCCATAGATAGGGGAAATCAAGGAGGATCCTTGGAATCCTAACCCTAATTTCACCTAGAATTACGAGATCAAGGGAAAATGCATCCTAAATACAAATCTATCATGATAAATGCACAAAAAGAGGGTGCTAAACCTATCAAGATGGAAGTTCTTCCATTTTAAGATGATACAAGGTATAATTAGGTTGCAATATGTTTAATTGGGTATAACTAGGTCCTAATAGGTCTAATTAAGTCCTAATAGGTCTAGTTGGGTCTAATTAGGTCCTAATATGTCTTAATTAGGTTCAAATAGGTTTAATTTGGTATAAGTAGGTCCTAATAGGTCTAATTAGGTCTTAATAGGTCTAATTACATCTAATTAGGTCTTAATAGGTCTAATTACGTCTAATTAGGTGCTAATAGGTCTTAAGGGGTCATATTACTCATAGTGGGTCTAATGGGGTCTTAAGGGGTAATATAACCTATCATAGGTCCTAATAGGTCTATTTAGGTCATAATAGTTTCAATTGGGTCTAATTAGATCCTAAAAGGTCTAATTGGGTCTAACTATGTCCTAATAGGTCTAATTGGGTCTAATTAGGTGTTAATAGGTCTTAAGGGGTCATATTACTAATAGTGGGTCTAATGGGGTCTTAAGGGGTCATATAGCCTGTCATAGGTTCTAATAGGTCTAATTAGGTCATAATAGGATTAATTTGGTATAATTAGGTCCTAATAGGTGTAATTGGGTCTAATTAGGTACTAATAGGTCTTAAGGAGTCATATTGCTCATAGTGGATTTAATGGGATTTTAAGGAGTCATATAGCCTATCATGTGTCCTAATAGGTCTAATTAGGTCCTAATAGGTCTTATGGGTCTAATTAGGTCATAATACATCTAATTGGGTCTAATTAGTTCTTAAGGGGTCATAGTACGAGAATATTAGGTGTTAATTAGTCAAATTAGATCTAATTACACCTAGAAGGGGTCCTCTTACTCATATTTTATAGATAATTTGGGCTTATTAGGACTAATTTGGTTTAAGGGGTCCTATTAAGTTCATAAATAGGCCCCTAATTAGGTACTGAATTACTTTTCAATATTAGTTCCTATTACTCATATTAGGTCATATTAGTCACATGTGTAAATTAGCTAGAAAAATTACTATAATTAGGTATATAATTAGGTCTTGTTAGGTTTCATTAGGGGTTAGTTAGTCTAATTAGACCTTAGGGGTTATATTATCCATATTATACCTAATAATACATCTAATTATGCGTAAGGGGTCCTATTTCTCATATTAGGTGTACAAGTAGGTCCTATTACTCATATTAGTTGTTAATTAGTCTTATTAATGGTCTAATTAGGTATTAAATTACTTATGTTAATTATTCAAGTGTTAGGTCTTAAGGGGTATGGTTACATCTTATTACTATATTTAACAAATTAGGTCATAATAGGTTAGCTATTATGTCTAATTATCTCTTAAGGGTTTGTATTACTCATATTAGGTATACGTAGGACTAGTTATGTGCCTAATTAGGTGTTAATTAGTATTATTATGTCTAACTAGGTCTAATTACATCTAAGGCCCATCCTATTAATGATATTATGTCCTAATTTGGGTCTTATTACTCATATTAGGTCATAATTTGTAAAATATTACTCATATTAGGTTCTATTAGGTTGAACATTAGGTCTTAAGGGGTCATAATACTCACATTAGGTCTAATTAGGTATATAATTATGTCTTCTTAGTCTTATTATGTCTAATTAGTCTTATAAATGTCTTATTAGGTCTAATTAATCTTAATAAATCTAATTATGTTTTCTTTATCAAATTGGGTCTAATTTGGCATCGAAATATCATGCTTGCATGTTTCATTAAGGAAAGTCCTAACCATCAACTTAAAATATCAAGAGAGATAGAGACATGCATTATTTCCTACGATGATATCCTTCCCATGCTTCTTCACAAAGTCTTTGTTCAGTCTCTTCTGAATAATTTTGTGTACTCTTGTTTAGCCTCCTCTTTTTATTTCCTATCACTTTGCAAATTTTTTTGACCAAATTTTGACAAAATTTTAAAAAATACAATTTCAAAAGTCTTCCTTCTCCAAAATGTGAATTATTTTACAACTTTCAATTTAATAAAATGAGAAAAACATATATTTATTTATATGTAATCGTCATTAATCTGAAACAACACCAAATTGGCTGACATAGGTTTCTATAGAAAGTCATTTATAACTTTCTATCGAATGTCAAGGCTTTCTATCTAATGTAACTGGTAAATGGATTAACCCATGTTAAACCATTCAAGTACTTTCGATAGAAACTAAATAGTTTTGATCAAAAGTACTTTCTATTGAAAGTATTTTTTATCAAAAGTCCCTGAGTAAGGGCAATTTGTAGAGTTCTACAAAATTGTAAACATTGCATGTTTTCAGGGATCAATCATAGGGGTCAAATGGAACAATAAGGAGATGTCCTTTTTTATAGCACAAGTACTTCAAATGAGTTTTATAAGGATTATAGAATTGAAATTTTTTTAGTTTATTATGTATATGTTTTCTGACATTAATCAAATGTAGGTTTTTTTTATCATATATAAACCTCTGAGTTTGACATTCAATGAAAAATACTCTAAACTCAATTTTTTTTTTTGAAAAATAAAAGTTCCCTTCATCTTCGAGTCTACTTTCTATCAAAAAATAATAATTTGAAATTAGATAAATACACGACAAGTTATAAGCTATGTAGTGAAGGGATGTCAAAATTATGGTTTAGTCAACTTCAAATGTTAATAAAATTTGTAGTATTTGTTGTAATGTCGTCAAATTAATTGCATGCCCTCTATATGGATGTTACAAACCTAAATTTGAAAGAAGCACATTGATATCTATTTTATAAATAAAGTCATGCTCTTTGAAATCAATGTAACTCTTTGGAAATGACCTTTTCAACAACATACAAATTTTCATGGGAGAAAGAAAAAACCCTTCGAATAAATTCAAAAATAAAACTTTAAAATATATATAGAATTAGAAAGAAAATCCTAAAAGACTCTAATTTAATTCATCTCCCTATTTCAAATGGTTCAATGACAATATGCATCCAAATCTAAAAGTTTTTTTTTCAAAACATTGAGTTCAATGTTCATTCAGGAAAAAAAGTGTAACTGACTATTGTGGGTTTACCCGATTGATCTTAATGTTTTACCAAAGGATCTTCTTGGGATCTGTAAAAAATATTTATGTACGGTGTCCAAATTCAATGTATCTAACATAATCTATTATGTCAGCCTATGTTACTCAGTAACACATTTTATTCTTACTTTGTGACATGTATATTCTCATCTCGGTAACTATCATGTGATCCTTGGTGCCTGAATTTCTTTTCTTGATGCTTGTCTCTCATTTTCCTTTACCGAAACTATCATTTCCTTTATCAACTACACTATTTTCTTTACCAACTGAGTAGTATGACTCCTTCTTCATTCACCAAATGACTTTTACAATGCAATATGACTTTAATAAAACTAATGACACCAAAATAAATCTTAAGGAGTATCGATCTCCAGCTTTGGCATTAGTTGGACATCTTTGTTAAAAATTTCAAAGCCTTCAAAATTTTGTCCTTAATAAAAATATCTTCAAAATTGTGACCATGTACAAAACTTTAAGGCTCAGTTTTACTTATAACTCCAAACCTCTCCATAATTCCCCCTATCATAATACTTCTCATATTCATATTCTATATCCCCCTTATATATCTATATATCCCCCTTTTTTTATAAACATGCCCAAAAAAATTACTTACTATGATCCAGTGGGGCAATGGTATCAAAAAAATATTTATATCTCTTCTTGGCATCTTCCAAGGATTTCTCCCATGATTCCATCCGTGCTTGCATTACCACAAATTTTTCACCAATATTTGTTGCTAGACTAATCATGTTATAGATATAGCACTAATGTAAGGGCTATCCACCAATTCCTTGGCCTTGTGAATATTCTTCTGTAGTGATTCAATTTGTGGAATCAAAATTTCTTGTAGATATATAATTTCTAGTCTGATCATGTTCTCTTCTTTTTCTTAGGTCATGTTGCATTCTTATTAAATGTTTTAGCCTCTGGTAATAAACTTCAATTGTTCTAGGCTCAGTTGTGGCCTTCATCAATTGCTCAGTCCACTCTTTCTCAAGAGATTCATCTTTCCTTTTAATTTCCTCAGTAAAATCAGATAGCAAACAAATATTTTGAAACAATGAAAGAATATTTTTCAACTCATTCTCCAATTTGGTGATCAATTCTGAAAGTGATACATTATCCAATGCAATAGATTGTAGTAAATAGTCAATAATCTTATTCTCCATGTTGTTCATGTGCACTTGCATTAGGTACTCAATTGTCTCTATACTAGGCTCTTTAACTTGTCTTACCATTTCTTCTAGTTGACTTAGTAGGTTTCCCTTCTCATTAACATTTGTATCAGGAATAATTTACTTTAATATATCCAAGTTACACTTTCTAGAACATTTGTCTTTTGTTTCTTTATTAGCATTTTGTCTCGGTCTACTTTTATTTTTAGTAGATCTTTAATTCAGATAGCTCTTTAGGGATTAGTGAGGAGATATCTACCTTTGGTATAATTATCAGTTCACTTAGGTCAACTTTTTCATTTTCATCTTTACTAAATTCTTTGAATTTTTCTTCTCAACTTGTATACTTTCTCCAGTATAAAACTTTGGGGAATGAGATGCCTTCATTGCATCAAATGTAGTAGTTGTAGTGGTATCTTCATTCTTTTCTTCTCTTTCTTCTTCTTTCTTTTCTTACTTCTTTTCTTCCCGTTTCTCTTCTTCCTTATCTTCTTTTTTATCCTCTTCCTTCTACTTTTCTTTCTCCTCTTTCTTCTCCTTCTATTTCTCTTGTGGCTATGGTCCTGAGGTCTTGGTAAAAGTGACCTACTCGATATTTGGATCTGTATTAGTCTTGGTCTCATTATTGTCCTCGGTTACCTTTTGTTGTGTCTCCTTTACCTATTTGAAGGACTTTTCTTCTAAATCAGTAGGAATACCTGTGACAACTTCTCAAATGACCTCATGAATCTTAGTAAAATAATCTACTTGTTGTAGCACTAGATCTTCCTCCATGAACTTAGAAGTATATTTTTCTCCATATATCAATGGTTTCCTTTTGTACTTATTCTAGTTCATCGACCTTGATCCTCAATGATCTGATCATTACAAGAAATATTTTTGAGTTCTCTTTCAATGATTCCTTGGTCCCTTGTACCAAAAATTCAAGTATAGTAATTTCTAGGGATGTTTCCCTTTTTTTGAAGAAGTCATTGCATACTTCCAACTACCATCTATCTTCTTATATAGCTCATTTGGTAGTCAGTTGAGAACTTCAACCGGAATAGTCCCAAATTTATGCAATGTAAATACAACTGCCTCCTCAACATTTTTTTTTATCTTAATCACTCCATTTTTCATACTTAGCATATTTAATTCCTGCAAAACCTCCATAATTCTTAATATTTAAAAATAAATGCTTATAAGTTTTTAGGTTTTTAGGGCCAATTTTGCACAACTTTGAATTTTCTTAAGTCTTCTAATTTTATCTCACTATCTTCTTTGAATTTTATCTTTATTATTAGTCAATGGTCTTGTCCCTATGGGGCTTGCTAATTCCTTTTTCAATTTTATCTTCTTTCCCTTGACCTTAGATGGACCTACCTCATATTATTCAATACTTACACCAAGATTTTATGATAAATCACTTATCTTTCTATGTGTTTTCCTCTAAGGTATCAATATACCTAGTTCTATATTTTCTTTCACCTCTTCATATATCCCATACTAATTATCTCTCTGATCAATAGGTTTAGCTAATAGGGCTTCAATTTTCTATCATATAGTATCAATGTCAATTTCATAGCCCATTGGTTGTAGCCAGATAGTTCTTGGCTCCACATATTTCACAATACACAAGTCATTATCCACTTCAAAACATATGAAATCTTGGTGCTTCTACACTAAATAAGGTAGAATTTGAAATTTCTTGTGCATTCTAGTTTGGAGCTTAGTGAAATAGTCATTCATTACAATATCAAAGTTGTCTCCTAAACTATGAATGTATTCCTTGACCTGATATATAATCAGTTTCTTCAAATTCTAGATTACATTACCAATTGATGGAAATACGTTTTCAAAGTAGAAAAATATACATACCAACAATGAACTAAACTTCAAAGGGTTTATCTTTTCTTTATGAATAGTGTTCATACTGTTATCAAATTGCTTTAGCAGGATCTCACATAGATCAATCTTCATGTCCTTGAAAATTTAATAATTTAAATCCTTAGCTCCCCATGGTACACTATCCTCTTAGGAGGATTGGAAGATTCAGTAAGGTATAACATTACATGTCAATCTTAGTTCAGGGTTTTCCACAGTTGATAATTTAAGACCACTTCTATACCATTTATCTTGTGTCAACTCACACAACTTGTTCTTGTCAGTTTTCTAGTTATCCTTCGGTCTTTCACTGATTGGATATCTAGTCACAATATGTAAAACATCCTTTTTGATCTTGACTAGTTGATCTAACCACATAAATTGGTCATGAACTTAGCTTAATACAATTCTCATCCACTCGGTATTGAATACACTTGGTATATGCAGGGTGTGCATAAAACCCTTGGTCTCTAAGTGGATGTGTTCATCCTTAAATTCCTATTCTCACATAGATTCAGGTATGATTTATCAATATTTTATTGACAAAGTCCTTGGATCTTATGATGGATGAAATCAAAGATGTCTTCTTTCAGGATAAATATTGGAGGAATTGAAGATAGAGCTCCCATCTTGTCTGGTTCAGATTCTTTAGCTAGAGGAATCTTGTACTCTGGGATGATAGGATCAACCTTCTCAATGACAACCGATTTCTAAATTTTGGGTGCCATTGATTCAAATATGTAAATTATTGGTTGAAGTAGGGGTTTCTTTGAAAATCAACTCGAGCGTACACCAAAAATTACTTAAATATGCTCCATAGTTCTTAGATAAGCTCAATCAATCTCTCAAATGCTTTCATAATACTTGTCTCTACAATATGTTCAAGTGCTCTTTGAAATATTTAGGTAAAAATAAACAGTAAAGGGGTTTATTTATACATTTTTCTTGATTAGGGTTTCCAATGACTAATTCTTTCATTTAATGATATTACTGACTCCCTTTTCACTGATCACCAAAATTAAACTTTCTTTCACCGAATGAAACAAAATAACATAGTCTTTCACTGATCAAACATGAAATGTTAACTTCGCAACATATATCCAAGTGCATCTAAATATGCTTATATGGATCTCTTCACAAATGTTAGGAACCCATTTAGGATTGAAATTTAGTTCATAGTTCCTACACATAACTTTCACTGATTAGGTGAAGATAGGTGCACTTGATCTAGAGGATGAGGTTCCATCGATTGTTCCTAGTGTTTTTCCATCATCTAGAGACTTCCTTCTCCATGTTTTATTCATCTAATCTCTTATTTCTTCAATATTCACTTGAATTATTTTATTTTTCTTTTCCTCGGCTAGTGCTTTTCCTTGGTACCTGTAGTCTTTGGCTAGGTGACCTACCTTGTGATAGTGAATAAATTCCATACAAATCTTTGTTGGAAACTACAATTTGAACAATTCTTGTATTGTCATTGATGTCAAACCTTAACTTGTAAGATAGTTGCTTGATGAACTACAACTAATTTGAATAAACTATATAACTTGAAGATCTATGATTTAAGATCATTGAGTTGCTGATTAGATATGTAAGATGATTAAATTAGTAATATGTTGTCATTGATGTCAACTAGTTTTGACAATACTTGTAAGTAACTATACCCAAACATCTATACAAAGAAGAAGAAAAGAGATGAAGAACAAATATATCTACATGAGGAAGATGGATATGACAGATAAGGATAAGGAATACATTGGGTAATTTATGAATGAGTCTATGACCTTATGTTATTGAATTGATTATGTTGCATTCATCTATGATGAAGGATAAGAGAAAAATGCATAAAGTAGTGTTGTTGGTTAAAGAACCATTTCAGTATACACTGATGTAGTGTAGTGTATACTGAGCATAGTATAAATCGAGCTTGTATTCACTGACACATCTTTGTTAACTGAGAAAGAGAGAAGAACTAAATGATTAGTTTAGCCGATGGAAGTTGATGAGTTGTAAAGTACCTCGAAATTAGAGATGAAGATAATGTTTGTTACGAAGATTGATGGCTAACATAATTCGAAGAAGATTTAAGGGATTGAAATAAAACATGTTACTGACACACTAGTCGAGGAAGGTTTAAGCGAAAAAATCAACAAAGGAGATTTAGTGGTAAAATCTGATGGATGGAATTAAAATAGATTACTCATCTATTTAAGGGACTAGGATTTCATGATGAAATCATGTCAAAAGAAGGGGACTATAGAGATATTGTGTGAACAAGCTTCATGCATGCCTGATCAAACTAGTTAAGGAGAACCAAACTGCAAATATTACCAAGCGTCAGAAAGCTATAACAGAGTGATAGTAAGTTACTGAATATTGATTGAAATAGAATTGATATATTGATCAGAGGATTTAAATGAGCTTAACATAGATCTGATAATCTACAATTGAAGTTGTGTTGTAATCAGATCAAATGTTGTTACATTTTACCCATTGTAAATAGATAAATCTCTTAACATAGTATACTAGAAAGTCTTGTAATGTCATTCATAGAGTGTACATTTGTTATCCTGTCAACCCCATAGTGAATGCCGGTTGGATGATAACAGTTGGTCTAAAATCCTCTAACAAAGTCACACCTCATAGTGTGTTTGTACTCTTTAACAGGGTTGGATCTTCACCGACCTCACTTTAGAAGAGTGAACAATTTTTGGGTTGCCAGTCCCAAGTGGTTTTTCCCTTCATAGGCTTTCCACATTAAATCTCGTGTTATGTGTTGATTGTGATGATTTTTTGTTGTCATACTTTACATGTTGCATATTGGATTTGATCGGTAATCACTATATGTTATAAACTAGTATTTGGTAAAAGCACAAATAGAATACTATTTTATGTTACCAAGCTACAAAAGTTTTAGTAAATTAGTTTTGGATATACATTTTGTGATTGGGACTATGGATAACTAATTCACCCCCCTCTTAGTTATTCTAACATTACTATCTAGGAGAGTACTAGATCTTTTGATTGATGAAGAGGATTTGAAAAGAGGAGATAACAAGAAGACATAAGTAAAGGTTGAGTTATGTGATACTTCAATGGGTACCTGATTAGTTGGAACATTAACAAGGTAATGTGTTGTTTATCTTTAGCACCAAGTGAAGAAGAAAGACTGGAAACATAGGCTTAACCGATAAAAAGTGAAGAAATCTAGTTTAAGTTGAGTGATGCTAGTGTCGACTGAGCGCTAGTATATGCCAGGAAAATATAGTTTCAACCAAACATCAGTAATTATCGTGAGATAGATAATTATAGCGAAAAGGTAGTGTTTTCTGAGAAGGAAAGTGCTAGCGATGGCCAAGATATCTAGTAATGGCCGAGGATATGAACACAATATCTACCGAGTGTCAGTAATTTACTGTTTGAGAAGGAATTGCAAATACCAACTGACATAGTTGAATTCTTCAGATATGTAAAACATGTTGACATTATTGGGTATGTGCAGGATCATGGTATGCCAAACTAGGCCCTTAAGTGGCAATGAAAATTTAGAAAATTAGGTTTAGGATAGTTCACATAAAAATTTGAACAAGTTATAAATATTATATCAAAAATATGTAACAAGAGAATTTGTAGAAAATTGAATCAATTTTCTAAGATACTAGGCCTTTTTTGAAAAATAATTTATTCTATGTGTTGAAATTTTTAAATTTCAATGTAGTAGTATGAAAATTTCAAGAAAAAAATGAGTAGGTGTATGTCTGACCACCTTCAACACAATCAGATGATAATTTATTTTTAAAAGATTCTATATATAAGTATTAGAATCATGTTTGGATGTGACACATATTTTTTTCTAATTATTTTCCAAGTAAATAATTAATTATGATTTTTCTTCTACAACTTTTCCCGAATACAAAAACTCTCGTGTCTGACCACGTTAACTTAGTCTAAGCTTTATCAAATTGAAAACTTTTTTTATTTTTCTTATAGTAGGAAAATCATAGAATGTGACACATATTTTGGATTTAAAAAATGTTATACAGTTTGAACGTTATAGCCATTTTTCAATAAGTCTATCAATCTAGACTAGAAAGATAATAAGTAGGTGTATGTCTGACCACATTAAAAAAAATTAAATGATAATATTTTTTTACAAGATTCTAGATAGAAGTAGTAGACTCATGTCCAGATGTGATCCATATTTTTTAATTTTTTTTCTATGTAAATAATTAATTATGATTTTTTTTCTTCAAATTTTCCTAAATATAAAAACTCTCATGTCTGACCACGTTAACTTATTCTAAAATTTATCAAATTTAAAGAATTGATTATTATTATTGTATTAGGTAAAGCATAAAACGTGATGTATATTTTAGATTTCAAAAATCTTATATTGTTTGAAAGTTATAGTTGGTTTTCAAAGAGTATCAATCAGGACTTATTTTTCACATCGCCACTTTTTGGCATACCATGATCCTGCACATACCGTATTAATAAATGGTATGAAGCATTTCATGCATGGTAAATTGTTTTCTTATGGATTCAAAGAGAAGTTTGGAGATGTATCTAGAAGGAAAAGAAGGAGAACATAATGATGGAAGGATTTGATGAATCTAACCTAAACCTTATATCTACATAATAGAATAAATGGAAAAAGATTAATCTATCTAGTCAAGGAGGTACATGAATGACCTAATTTTGAGGTTATAGAGAGAGTAGAAGAGGTTGATGTTATTGAGTGATGAATCTAAGCAGAAGGCTAAGGTGAAGCTATGAAGAGCTGAATAGAGTTGTGGTGATCGCTTGAAGAGAATTCTGAGAAGATCAGAGATGGTGATGGAAATGAAGGTCAATCAGTAAATCAGCATATGTGTGAAGGGGATCTATATTTGAAAATTGAGTTGTATATTTTAGATGAGAACCTACTGTTACTTTCTAACCATTGTATCTATCTAAATCTTTTAATCAAGGTTGAGATAATAGTCATTATCTAAACCCTTTAATCAAGGTGAAATTTTGATGGAATGTTCTTAAGCCCTCTAACCAGGCCACTCTTAACAAGGTGATTAAATCCTTTAATTGGGTCACACCTAACAGTGTGTATTATAAACCTTTAACTAGGTTGGCTTCTCACAAAGCTCACTTCAGAAGAGTGAAAATCAGTAGCATGTTACAAGTAGTTTTTCCCAAATTGGGTTTCCACTATAAACCCTGGTGTTACTTGTGTGAATTTTATTTGATGTGAATGTTGTTAAAATTTTTATATTCTTCAAGATAATTACTTTTGGATAGTGGACTACAAGTTTTATGTTATTGATACATGCTATAGAAACCAAGTTGAATTGCTAATTAGATTAGAGTTTGTTGAAAATCTAGAAGGTTGAATTGGTACATCTGGACCTGTGGATAATTGATTTACCCCACCATCGCCCCCCCCCGCTCCCCCCCTCTCAATTATTCTAAAATCATTCTAACAATTGGTATCAGATATTTTGGTGCTTATAGGGAAAAATTTTAAAGGTACTTGAAGCTAATGGTCAAAATATGTAAAAAGGAGGTACTGAAGTTGAACAAAGAGAGCTTCCCTACATGAGAGATTTTGATGAAATTGTACCAAGTTGGTATTGGTGATTCAACAAAATAATATGTGGAAAATGATTATGTAATATCTATTGCACCTTTGACTGTCGAGGAGATGAAAGAAAAACAAGAACACAATCAGGAAATGTTGGAGATTGCATCTTCCCTAAGCTACCCTGAAATTGAAGATATCCAAGACTATACTAATGCAAAGAAAATGTGGGACACTCTAGTAGCTATCTATGGTGGGGAAATAAATGTACTAAGAGCCAAATATGAAAGCTTGAGAAGTAAGTTTGATGAAATGAAAATGCACGATGGTGAAAATATTGCTCAGTATTGTGATATAATTAAGGAGGTCATAAATGCTATTAGAGGAGATGATTGATACATTGATGATGAAACCGTTACTAGTAAAGTATTGAGAACTTTTCTTCCTATCTATATATGCTATCAAAGTTTCTGCAATAGAAGAATCAAGATGTAACCCTGGTAATGTCCTAACATTGGAAAGACTTGTTGGAAAGCTTACTTCTTTTGAGCTATCTAATTTTGATAATTTTACTATTCACAATATTGAATCTATATTCAAGTCTCAAATGGTTCTTCATAAGCCTAAGAAGGGAAAATAAAGACGTGTGAGCAGTGACAACAATAGCGATAATTATAGTGACACTTTTGATGATGATCTAGATGAACTTGAGTCACTTATGGCTAGAAGGATACATAGAGGAAAAGGGAAATAGAAAGGTAAACATCCTATTAGTTATTTTTCATAACAAAGTTGGCCATATTACAGCAAACTACCCTACCATGACTGACAAGGATCAAATAAGGGAAAGCAAGTACAAAGAAAAAAGAAATGATAGAAATCATTGAAGGTAAAAATACTACAAAGATAAAGGTAAGAAATCTTACCATATTATTAAAGAGGAAACTAGTAGTGAAACTAGTGAATCTAATCAATGTGATATAGAAGTTATTTATGTTGCTATGAAAGATGATTTTTATGAAGATGAGAAAACTGCAATTATTTCATATGTGAGTAAATGTGATAAATGGATTATTGATCATGGTTGTTCACATCACATGACTAGTGATAAAAGTAAGTTTGAAACCTTAAATCATTACAAAGGTAGAAGTGTTAAGTTTTGTAATGATGCAGCATGTGGTGTGAAAGGAAAAGGATCAATAAAATTAACTAATAAGATCAGATGTAATAATTCTTATTGGGTTGAAGTTATTAACTATAATTTTCTAAGTGTGGCATAGCTAAACAGTACTAGTTAACAGGTTGAATTTCATCATAGAAAGGCTAAAATATTTGATGCCCTGGTGAACTAATTGGAAGTGGAGAACAAACAAGAGGTAATTTTTTCTATCTAGACCTATCTAAAGAAACATGTTTGTTTGCACAATTTAATGATGTATGGTTATGGAATAAGAGGTTGTGTCATGTGAACTTTGAAAATTTGGTAAATATCAGTAAGTTGAAGAAAGTTTTAGGTTTGCCAAGATTGAAGAAACCTGATAATGTGATGTGTAAATAATATCAATTGGCAAAGATGAAAAAGTCTAGTTTTAAGAGAAAGACATATACTTTTGGCAACATTTTGGAATTGGTTCATACTAACCTTTGTGAACCTATGGATGTACAAACTTATTGTGGTGATAAGTATTTTATTCTACTCGTTGATGACTATTCTAGAATGATGACTGTAAATTTTTTAAAAGAGAAATCTAATGCATTTCAGTTGTTTAAGTGGTATTTGGTAAAATTTGAAAAAGAAATAGGTAAAATCTTGAAATGTTTGAGATTTTACAAATGAGGAGAGTTTATATCAAATGAGTTGAATGTATTCTATAATGATAGAGTAATAAAGAGACAAATGTCTACACCTATGACACCTCCATGGAATGGTATAGCAAAAAGGAGAAACAAATAAATTATGGATTGTGCTAGAACAAAAATGATAGATAAGAATGTTGCACAAAAATACTAGAGAGAATCTGTAAGTACAACTATTTATACCTTGAATCGAGTACAAATCAAGAAAGGTACAAATGATACACTTTTTGAGTTATGGTATGGATATGCACCTAATGTGAAATATTTTAAATTCTTTGGGAGTAAATGTTATATACTAAAAGATGATAGGAATGGAAAACTTGATGCTAAAAGTGATGAAGGCATATTCCTAGGATATTCCACTAAGAGAAAATCTTACTAGTGTTTGAATTCTAACACTAACAAAATTGTGGAAAGTGCAAATGTTAGAGCTGATGAATATGCATAAAAGAATGAAGTTGAGTGCAAGTAAGAGCCTAAAGATTATGGTTCTTCTATACATATGGAAGAAGGAGAGGCTAGTAATGCACCTAAACCAGATGTTGAGGAACTTCATGAGCTTGTTGAGCCATCGCAAGAAAATGTCAAGCATCAGGAGGATGTTGTTGAGAAATCAGAAGAAGAGGCAGAGAATCTACGAGATGAACCAGATGATCAAGACAAATGAGAAAGGAAATCTGAACCTACATTTACATAGTATGTAAGATGACATCATAAGCCTAAACAAATCATTGGAGATAAAGAATCTGGAGTTATGACAATAAGTAAGTTGAAAGATCATACATGCTTACTATGTGAATTTGATCCCAAGATGGTGAAAGATGCTTTACAGAATGAAGATTGGATAAAATCCATGAATGAAGAAATAGATCAAATAGAAAAGACCAAAACCTAGACAATAGTGCCAAGACAAGATGAATAGAATGTTAATGGAACAAAATGGGTATTCATAAATAAGCTAAATGAACATGGAGAAGTCACTAGGACCACAACCATATTGGTATGCAAAGGATATGCACAAGAAAAAGGCATTGACTATGGGGAGAGGTTTTCCCTAGTTGCAAGATTGGAAGGAGTGAGGACTCTACTTGCATATTCATCTTTTAACTAATTCAAAGTGTATCAAATGGATGTTAAATCTACATTCCTGAATGGGGTAGTGGAAGAAAAAGTATACATTTAACAACCAAAAGGATTTGTTGACCTAAGAAATAATAATATGGTTTGTAAGCTACATAAAGAACTGTATGGATTAAAGCATGCCCCTAGAGCATGGTATGAGAGACTTCATAACTATCTAATAAATATTGGATTTGTAAGGAAAATTGACAACAATTTGTATATAAAGACTAAAAAAGGTAAAGGGATTTTGTTAGCTGAAATATTTGTTGATGATATCATATTTGGAGTACAAGATGCCCTATGTCAAACCTTTTCAAATGGGATACAAACTGAATTTGAAATTTTATGTTTGGTGAGATTAAATTTATTGTTGGTTTAAAAGTTTATTAAATGAAGAAAGGTATCTATATTACTTAATCTAAATATGTTAAAGAGATACTAAAATTTTTTGGTATGGAAGATTCTAGACCAGTAAGTACACCTATGGCTACTAGAAAAAAGCTATATAAAACTGATGATACAACTAAAGTGAATCAAACCCTATATAGATCTATGATTGGAAAGTTACAATATGTTGTCCATAATAGATTGGATATTGCCCTAGTAGTTGGGATTATTGCAATATTTCCTACAAATCCTAAAGAGAGTCACATGATGGCAATGAAAAGGATATTGAGATATCTACAAGGAACAAAGGACTATGGATTGTATTACAAGAAGAATGTTAAGTTTGAACTAAAATTTTACACTTATGAAGATCAGGTTGTAGAGTACAAGTGGTGGTGTATTCTTTCTAGGAAAGAGATTAGTATCTTGGACAAGCAAGAAATAGAATTGCATTTCCCAATCTACAACAAAAGATGAATATGTAGCAGCATTAGTGAATTTCTCAAATTTAGTGTGGATCAAGAAATTGTTAATCACTGAGCTCGATGTTATTTTTTATGATAAAACAAGTTCTATTAACATATCAAAAAATTATGTTATGCACACTAAGACTAAGCATATTTCTAACAAGTATCATTACTTGAAAGAGTTAGTTCAAGACACAGAAGTGAGATTAGAATATGTGAATACAAAGGAAAAATTAGCAGATATATTCACAGAAGCATTACCTAAAGATTCTCATGAATACCTTAGAGGTAAATTACGGGTGATTCCCCTAACTAAGGCTACCTACAAATACATAGGAGCACTCCATAAAATGTGCTAATCAGAATATCTGACAAATTCATGTAGAAGAGGTCAAACTTTAGGAGCTGCCTAGAGTTGTGAGAAGTAAAGAAAAGATGTTAATCAGTCATAAGAAAGATGATAGAGGGAGTATACAACATAAATAACTGACATGAAGACATCTACATGATAAAGATGTAAGTGATAAATACAAGTTTCTTTGGCATTGTTGTTAAAGAGGGAGAGATTCATAGGGAAAGATTGGAAGAGATACAACATTGAGGGACGAATTCAATGATATATTCAATAACCTTGAGGGAGAAATATGTAAAAGAGATTCAGAAGAAATGACCCTAAGAAAAGAGGGAGTGATTGAATAAGAGATCGATTCAGTGAACATGCAAAGCCAATTTTATCCAAGAGGAAGATGGTACTTGGATGTATTGGATGTGAATAAGAATGAAGCTAAGGATATTAATCAAGATCCGATTCACATAGAATTTTAGTTTGTATGGTGAATTATGTTATGTTCATATGGTTTTTCCATTAATGCCAAAGAGGGAGATCATTGGAAACTACAATTGGAATAATAATTGTATTGTCATTGGTGTCAAACCTTAACTGGTAAGACAATTGCTATGTAGGAGAGTATTATATCTTTTGATTGATGAAGAGGATTTGAAAAGAGGAGATAAAAAGAAGACCTAAGGAAAGGTTGAGCTATTTGATACTTTAATGGTACTTGATTAGTTGGCAAATTGACAAGGTAATGTGGTGTTTATCTTTAAGACCAAGTGAACAAGAAAGATTGGAAAAATAGGCTTAACCGAGAAAAAGTGAAGAAATCTAGTTTAAGTTGAGTGATGCTAGTGTTGGCCAAGTGCCAGTATATACCAAGAAAATCTAGTGTCGACCGAACATCAGTATTTGCTGAGCAACAGATAATTACGGAGAAAAGACAATGCTTTCCAAGAAGGAAAGTGCTAGTGATCATCGAGATATCCAATAATGATCGAGGAGATGAACATAGTATTGACCGAGTGTAACTAATTTATAGTTTGAGAAGGAATTGAGAATCCCATCCAACGCAGTTGAACTCTTTGGATATGTAAAACATGTTGACATTATTAATGAAAGGTATGAAGCATTTAATGCATGGTAAACCATTTTCTTATGGATTCAAAGAGAAGTTTAGATATATATCAAAAAGGAAAAGAAGGAGAAAATAATGATGGAAGGATTTGATGAATCTTACCTAAACCTAATATCTACATAAGAGATAAAGAGACAAAATATTAATCTACCTGATCAAGGAGGTATAAGGATGATGACCTAATTGTGAGGTTATAGAGAGAGTAGAAGAGATTGATGTTATTGACTGATGAATCTAAGAAGAAGGCTAAGGTGAAGTTGTGAAGGGGTGAACAGAGCTATGATGAGTTCTTCAAGATAATTCTAAGCATATCAGAGATAATTAGTTTTGGATAGTGGACTGCAAGTGTTATGTTATTCATACATGCTATAGAGACTGAGTTGAATTGTTGATTCGACTTGAGTTTTTTGAAAAGCTAGAAAGTTGAATTGGTACATATGGACCTGAGGATAATTGATTCACACCCCCCCACACCCCCCCCCCCCCCCGTCTCTTAGTTATTGTAAAACCATTCTAACAATATTTCTCCATGATCTTCTGATATTTCTTCGATGCATTAATATGCAATTTTCTTCTCTGTGTCAAAATCTCCCACATGTTGTACATGGAATTCTTGTGTTGTAGTCCCATGGTATTGTTGAGCCTTCCAAGTTGTTTTATATATTATGTTGGTTAGGTACCTATTTTACATTTTTTATTTGTGCCTATAATCTTCACACTTATTACCAAATTTATTAAAAGTATTACAGTAACTATTAAATGTTGGGTTTCTTGTGTAGTTATCAATCCTTGATTTAGACTCAAATTATTGATGTCCATACTTATTTCAATTGTTACAATAACCAACAAATTTAGGAATGCTCGGTGGTTTACCTCTTTTTCTCCTACAGATATTAGTTGTATGACTAGGTTTCCCACAATGATAAAAAATTGACTTCTTTAACAGAATGGTGGGGTAGCAGTATCTCAATTAGCTTCTTGAATTTTAGACTCTTCCTTCTCAAAACTTTTGTATTTAGTTAACCCAAGTCCAGATGTATCTATCGGTTGTCTCTAACCTCTAATATATAGATCTAATATTCTCAATGTTTCTTCATTCCTTTTCAATACTTCAATGGTTTCCTTTTCAGATTCTAGTTCCTTTGCCAATCTTTGAACCTCAGACCTTAACGATTGATTTTCATATTATTTTCTTGTTGTCTCTTGATTTCCATTCACCAATTGGTTAGTCATTTCATAATGTGTTTATGTCATCCTCGTGATTTCATCATCCTTTTTAGCTAGTCTTTCCTCAACTTTCCTCTTTCCTTCTTTGTCCATTCTTTTTGCAACTTCAACATATCTCTTTGATTCAAGTATTTCACCCATTCTAATACCTTTTTCCTCTTGATCTTTCTTCACAAGATTCAATTGCTCAGGGAGTGATTTGTTCTTTTACATCAGTTTTACAATGGTCCTTTTAGATGTTGTCTCAAGTATCTCAACATGTTCTTGTGTAGATTTCAATTCATCAGATAAACGCTTTCTTACCCTCGGTGAATTTTCCAATTTCCTTTTTAGACCATCAATAGATTCTTGTGCATTTTCCAATTTAGACTCAAGATTTTCAATCTTCTTAACTTTCTTATAACTTTCCATGACTGTGATCTTTTCACTCTTAGGTGGTTAAACCTTCATCTCGAGAGTCCAAAGCTCTAATACCAATTGTTAGATTAATAATGAAAAATTAAGTACTGAGAGGGTAGGGGTGAATTAGTACTCTAAAAAGTTTAAACATCCATTTTGAATATTTACCAAATTATTAAATTTTCATACATCACCATAAAATATAGAAATTAAAACATAAAACATAACTCATAATACCTTGATTTTTTTCTATCACAAAAACCCTCGGTTAGAGGGAAGAACCATGATGGGGATGGTACCCACAATTATTCAATACTACACTGAAAAGGCTATGCAGTTAGAGCTACAAAATTTAGTGACTTTTGATAGCTTACCCTGTTAAGAGTATTTACCTTGTGAGGAGTACAAAATTATTATGCAGTCTACCTTGCTAAAGGTTTTTTACAATCTCTAATCCAAGAGATGTACCCTATTAAAGGATTTACAAATTAAGAACTATTAGGGCCTACCTGATAAAGGGATTTTACAACTCTGGTTACAATATAAACCAATACTAAATATTTCTCTAGAAAGGCATCAACAAATGCTTGTCAAACTCAATGTGCTCAATAATATTTACCTCATTTTGTATTTCGTTCACAATTCAACTTATGTACTTGGTAGCCTCAAATTTGATTCAAAATCATAGTTATGCTCTTACTATTATGATATTCGGTAGCTTATGTAGTCTTCATCACCTGCTCATTGTGGTCACTGATTGCTCAGGATTAAAGTGGGAAAATACTGAAATCTAATTTTTCCAAAATTTCATATGTTTTAGTAAATTTCAATTTTGAGGGTCTTCGGTGCATTTTTGGGAAAATATGCTGTGATGTTTCTGAAATTTCGTTCAAGATTATTTGAATACCTTTCCAATGCATCAAACGGTTTGTAATTCGGAGCTAGGATGAGAAAGTTATGCCTTCTCCAAGTGGACCTAAATTTTATATTTAGTTTTTTTGATAAATTTTGATAGTTTTAATAGTTTAATTGTAATAAACATTATGATGACTCTTCATTTCAATTCCAAGGGATTTGTGTGACCCTTGGGATCCATCCGACTTGTATAAACTCCAATTTTGAATAGAATGAAGATAGTTTTTGGTTTGCAATCTTTTTGTTCTCAATTTTTGTGTTGAATTCTACAATACTACAGGTATCACACCAGGTATTGTAATCTAGTTTTCATAAATCAGATCAGTGGTATCAGAGTGGGAACGCTCCTTTATGCCAATTTACACAAGGTCTTCCTACCAAAGATTAGGATTGGATACACAAGATTTGTCAAAATACCCACCTTTGAGACGCACACGATCGAAGATGTCAGACGATGATGTTAAGAAGTTGGTCGAGGAAGCTTTAAATAAGAAATGAGAGGAGATGATGAGTCAATTTTCACACCTCCTACATAAGCAAAAACCCTCTGAATCTAAAACATCATTTCGTGGAAATACCCCTTTCAAAGTGCAGGTCAATTTTGACATCCCGAATTTTGAAGGAAAGGTCGATTCTGAAGCTGTTGACAACTGGTTATCAAAGTTGGATAGGTACTTTTTTGTAAATAATTTCTCAGATGCTGAAAAGATAACATTTTCTCTCCTCAAAGTTGAAACCCATGTGAAATTAGCATGGGAAACCAGAGTAGCAAATAAAGAACAAGAATCAGTTGATGAAGATGGTTTTATAATATCTCTTGATAAGAAGCCCACATGGGGAGAATTTGTGGAATACATAAAAGAAGCTTACCTTCTGGAGGATGTATATGAACAAAAATACATAGAATGGAAACTTCTTCGACAAAAGAGGGATCAGTCTGTGCAAGATTACACCAATACATTCCATTCACTTTCAGCAAAACTCAGTATTAATGATTCAGAGAAGCATCAAATTTTGTAATATCAGAGTGGGCTTCACAGGTATATTCAAACAGAGATGGAATTTTTAAATATTGAGACATTGGAAACTGCCTATAAATATGCTACAAAAATTGAAGAAAAATCCAAGCAAAAAGGGAAGAGGGACTACTTTGCAAACAACAAGCCAAGGGTTGAAGGTGGCAATAAATTTGCAGGAAAACAGGTGACCAAGGAACTTCATTCAAATTCACCCAAGAACACATGGTGGTCTACTAAAAAGACAGACACAAGCATGTGGTGTGAGATGCATAAGTCCCCAACCCATAATACAAAGGATTGTCGAAGTATTAAAAATTTGATGACAGAAATACGAGGAGAAGAAGCTGAACCTGAATCATCACCAATAGATAATTCTGAGAAAGAGGAGAATGATTCCATCATAGAAGAAAACCCATATGCCGTAGTTGGAACTGCTAAAGTATTGCCCCGTGAAGATGAAGAGAGACTTTTTCATTCGTAGATGTGGGTTGATTGAAAGCCTCTGCATTTTATTGTTGATAGTGGGAGTCAAAAGAATTTGATCTCTAGGGAGACAGTCAAAAGATTAAATCTGAAAGTGACAAGACACCCACAACCATACTCTATGGGATGGGTAAATGAGGGACAAGATATTAAAATAAATCAACAATGTAGTTTGCCATATTCAATCAAACCTTTCAAGGATGAAGTGATATGTGATGTAGCACCATTGGATGTATGTGATGTCTTGCTGGGGCAACCATACATGTATCAGAGGCATGGGGTGTATGAGTCCAGGCCACGTAGTGTTACAATCAAGCTTGGTGGGAAGAGGTATCGAATACTAGAGGTATGTCCAACACAAACTGCTTCTTTAATTAGTGCTAAACAATGTAAACGCTTGATTGCTCAAATTGGAGCTTTTGTTGTACTCATGATTCACCCTAAACAAACAAAGTCAGTTGTTCTTAATACACATACTAAGGTAACAGAGAATCAACAAAATTAGATGGATAAAATTTTGAAAGAATATCACAGTGTGTTTACACCACCAATGGGAGTACCAACACACTATCAAGTCAAGCACTCTATTGATTTAATCCCAGGCACACCGCTACCACATGAGCCAATATATAGGAGGTCAATTTTGGAAAATGATGAGATTAAGAGACAAATTCAAGAGTTGATTCAGAAAGGACACATTCATCCAAGTGCTTCACCTTGTGGAAGTCCAATTGTACTTGCTAAAAAGAAAGATGGGACATGGAGGCTTTGTATTGATTATAGAGCATTAAACAAAATCTCTGTTAAAAATAGATATCCAATTCCTTGAATTGATGATTTGTTGGACCAACTTAGGGGGGCTAAATTCTTTACAAAAGTTGACTTGAAGTCTGGATACCACCAAGTACCAATTGATCCAGCAGATGTGTGGAAGACTACATTTAAATCTAAGGAAGGTTTGTTTGAATGGTTGGTCATGCCTTTTGGCCTAACAAATGCTCCAGCCACATTTATGAGATTGATGAATGATGTGCTTAGACCACTCATTGATTATTTTGTAGTTGTTTATTTGGATGACATACTCATCTTTAGCAGGACTTGGTCTGAGCATTTGCAGCATGTTGAACAAGTTCTTTCAACTTTGAAAAAACACAAACTTTATGCCAACATTGAGAAGTGTTCTTTTGGTATGCAGAGTATTCAATACTTAGGGTATATCATTGACACTGAGGGTGTTCATGTTGATTCAGCAAAGATTCAAATAATCCAAGATTGGCCATCCCCTAAAAATTTCACAGAGCTTCGCAACTTCTTGGGCTTAGCTAACTTCTATCGCAGATTTGTGTTTGGTTTCTCACACATATCATGGCCTCTTAATCAATCACTAAGGGGTGGAGCACAAGCAAAATTTTAGTGGACAGAGGCAAAGAAACAAGCATTTGAGGAGTTAAAGAAAAGACTATGTTCAGCACCAGTATTGGTCCTTCCAGATCTACACCAAGCATTTGAGATAGAAACAGATGCATCAGATTATGCTCTTGGTGCGGTACTCACACAACATGGGCATCATGTTGCCTATCACAGTGAAAATTTTTCTAATACAGTACGTAGGTATCCCACCTATGATAAGGAGTTGTATGCCATTGTTCAGGCTTGCAAACAATGGAAACACTATATACTAGGAAAGGAAATTGTTATACATATAGACCATAAACAACTCCAATTCTTGCAAACACAAGGGAAGCTACAGAATGATAGACATCAATGGTGGTCAGCCTATTTACAACAATTTCACCTCAACATTTGTCATAAAAAAGGAAGCAGTAACAAAGTGGCAGATTGTTTGAGTAGGCCTCCAATTGCAGGTTTGACAATAGTGTTGGATTCATGTGGTCATCAATCATCCACTTGGGAACAACTATATAGTACTAACCCTGATTTTGCTAACATCTATAGTAATTTGGTAGAAGGAATTTCTATCTCTGATTTTCACTTGCAGGATGGGTTTCTTTGCCATAATGGTCACATATGTGTACCCACCGAAGAATGGAAGAAAATGATATGGGAAGCTCACAATAGTCGTGTTGCAGGACATTTTGGTATTGGTAAGACTACTACTATCCTTCAAAAGTATTTCTATTGGCCAAAAATGAAGCAGGATATCATTTCACATATACAAGCTTGTGCAGCCTGTGCAATTGCAAAGCCAGCAAACCGTAAGTTAGGTCTATACTTACCATTACCTATTCTTGATAAGCCATGGAAGTCTGTTTCAATGGATTTTATGTCTGGGCTTCCAACTACTAGGCGGGGGCATGATTGTGTATATGTTGTGGTAGATAGGTTTTCTAAAATGGCTATCATGGTGGCATGTAAAAAGATGATTTCTGAAGAAGATACTGCCAAGCTATTTTTTGAACATGTGTGGGTTCATTTTGGTTTTCCAAAAACCATTATTTCTGATAGGGATAGCAGGTTCATCAGCAAATTTTGGTCTGCACTATGGGCTAAAATGGACACGAAATTGACAAAGTCCACAGCATTCCATCCCCAAACAGATGGGTAGACAGAAGTGGTGAATCGAATGATTATTCATATTTTATAGATGTATCATTCAAAACATCCTCGCACATGGGATGAAAGCTTACCCTATGTGCAACACAGCTACAACTGTGCACTCCATAGTACGACAGGGCACAGTCCATTTGAGGTTTCTCTTGGGTACCAGCCATTGGCACCTATGTATGTAGCAATACCATCTCTACACTCTAGTAGTCCATCGAATGGTGACAAGGAGGTAGATAAAGCAGAAAAATTCATTGATAACATTAGACACCTACAACAACAAGTTCATGAGATATTGGAGCAAAGTAATCAGAAGTATAAGGAAAGACATGATAAACATAGAACTCCTCATCAATTTCAGGTTGGTGACAAGGTATGGTTACATCTTCAGAAAGAGCACCTACATGGACCAAATAGGAAGCTTTGTCCTCTTTGTTATGGACCATACACTATTGTGAAACAAGTTGGTGAGAATGCTTTTGAACTTAATTTGCCATCCTTTTTGGGACTGCATCCAGTTTTCAATGTGGAATTGTTGAGACCCTATTTTCCTCCTTTATTGGATATCTCCCAAGCTACTGAACACATTCAAGCTGCAAAGTTAAATCCCTCTACTACTGCTCCAGTCCAGTGTGACCATGTTACTGAAGCCATTTTAAAGACTTTGAGAAATCAGAACATTCCTTTGTATCGGGTGGTTCGAGCTGGTCAACATTCTCATCAAGGCAAGTGGTTTACTAAGGAACAAATTGAAGAACAATTTCCTCATCTATTGCAGCAGCTTAGTGCAATGGGGCCCATTGCCTCTTAAGGGGGGAGGAATGCTCAGGATTAAAGTGGGAAAATACTGAAATCTAATTTTTCCAAAATTTCATATGTTTTAGTAAATTGCAATTTTGAGGGTCTTTGGTGCATTTCTGGGAAAATATGCTGTGATGTTTCTGAAATTTCATTCAAGATTATTTGAATACCTTTCCAATGCATCAAACGGTTCGTAATTCGGAGCTAGGATGAGAAAGTTATGCCTTCTCCAAGTGGACCTAAATTTTATATTTAGTTTTTTGATAAATTTTGATAGTTTTAATAGTTTAATTGTAATAAACATTATGATGACTCTTCATTTCAATTCCAAGGGATTTGAGTGACCCTTGGGATCCATCCAACTTGTATAAACTCCAATTTTGAATAGAATGGAGATAGTTTTTGGTTTGCAATCGTGTTGTTCTCAATTTTTGTGTTGAATTCTACAATATTGTAGGTATCACACCAGGTATTGTAATCTAGTTTTCATAAATCAAATCACTGATCTTCATACACCGTTTCATTTATATTTGACCTAGAAGCATTGTAAATGTTCTAGATTCTTCTCCTTAAATGGTGCTACCATAGGTTCTATTTCTAATGTATATATTCCACTTAATTTTCATTGGTGAATCTTAACTTTTAATTATGCACAGTCATTTTTGTTTATATCTCCAATGTTTTACCAAATGATCTTGCTGGGATCTATAAAATGTTTAATGATCAGTGTCCAGATTCAATGTATCTAACATAATCTGTTATGTCAGCGTGTATTACTTGGTAACACATTTTATTCTTACTTAGTAACATGTAAACTCTTGGCTTAGTAACTATCATACGATGCTTGGTGCTTGATTTTCTCTACTTGGTGTCTGTCTCTTATTTTCCTTTATGAAAACTATATTTTCCTTTATTGGCTGCACTTTTTTCTTTATTGAATGAGTCCTATGACTTCTTCATTCACCAAATGACTTTGAGAATGAAATATAACATTAACAAAACCAATGAAAATAAAATAACTCTTTAGGAGTATCAATCACATCCTGTTGCATCTCCTCTTTATTCTCCACTTCTTGTTTGCACTCATTAAGGTCTTTAAGTTCCACCTTATGTATTTTGGATTTTCACCCTTTTTCAACCTTCCTACCTTAACAACATTGGGTTCGCAACTAGTAGATTTTTGTTCTTTTAGGAGTAGATTCCAAAAATTCAACCTCCAAAGGGTTTTCAATAGTTTTAATCTTAATTTCTTTTCTATTTTTCTTTGCACTAAGGTTAGTGTTCTTTGAGAGGGTGGCAATCTTAATTCACTGTATTCTAACAAATATTTTCATTTGATCTTGCTATTTTTAAGGCTCATATTATGGGGTAAGAGATGAACGAGCTTCCAAATGTACATCTATGAAAGTCAAATTGATACCAAAAAAAATCAACCTTTGATGTAGAGGGAGAAAACCCCATTATAAATTCTATTAAAGAGAGGAATAAATAGAAAAACCAGCATATCAATTTTATCACTATATCTAATATGATTGAGGATGGGAAAATTATAACCATGGATAGCAGTATGTAATCTTTACAAAGTTACAAAGTAAATTATTTGATTATATGATAATTAAGCATAGTATAAGTGGGGGAAGCACAAAGTGGGCATACCCATTTCCTTTGACCATTAGTTTTTTACCCTTTTCAAAGAGCCTAATATAATCATTATAGTAACTTGAGCTCTTCTTCTCAAAAAAATTTCTCCCTCACACTTGAGACTAATAGATTTTTCTATCAATTGTGGAGTCACCTTGAACTTGATACTACTTATAGAAACTAAGAATTAAAAAATTTGGTAGATAGGTTTATATTATACCAGTGCATGGCCATGAAATATGGAGTAAGATCAACTTTCATAAAAACATCCCAAAGTTTGTCATTTATAATTAAATCCTTTCTATCTTTTGGCTCAAATCATTTAAGAGAACCCCCCATTTCTTTCAATTAGTAGAACTTGACACATTATGATAACATCTACTTTGGAAAAGCCCTTAATGAAGATCTCTATTAGAAACAAAAATAAACTTTTTCATTCTTATTTCTACAAAGAACTTTGGAGTTTTCTTATATGAAATTAATAAATTATTTTACAATAAATGTCATATCAGTGATATATCAATTTTGAACCCTTTATGAATGCTTCTAATAGTCATCAAGATAGTGAAATGATTCAAAAATTATGATGCATCTATTTCTAATGTGTAGTATCCCTTTTTATGTTATTACTACTTGTTCTAAATCATTTCAATTTAGCACTAATATCCTTAATTTGAAATATATTTATTTTTCAATCACTTAGAATTAAGTGATGATGGATATGCATATCATGGTTCTAGTTTATACCTTTCCATTTTCCATATGAAACACATGAATATAAGTAATCTCCTTCAAATCCTTTTCTAGTATTTTATCAATTTTATGATTGGGCATAGTATAGTTGTTCTTCAAAGAAAAAACTCTATAATGAGCAACAAGCTATACTTAATTCACTTGTTAGTTATTTTAGTCTCTAATATTTCCCATTTTTTTCTTTACCATTGATTTTTTTATTTAAACTTCATAACATGATCATAATAGTCCTTTTAATTCTTGCATAGATGTATCACACTCACTGAATTAACCTCCATGATCATTTATCCCCAAGTAGAAGATCCAAATAGGAGGAATGAAATAATAATAACACACAAATGAATTATGCTCTTTATTTTAAATAATTTTTTAGCATCCCTAGTATGTGGGTTTGTTTTATTTCATTTGCCAAAATTTACTTAAGCCCCTTAGGACACCTATTGAAGGAAATATAGCTTCATTCATTTAAATTTAGACCCATATTAGCCATGTGATCATACCCTTTATTCTCTTTATGAAGAGTATGTGTGATTTAATACTTATAATTTACCTAGTTTAAAACATATTTTTTGAGGCGAGCATGAGCTCATAATGCAGCGATTGCTACGAGCCCTTGTAATAGGGAGGTGCAAAGTTTGAATCCCCGAAATGACACGATGATGTTTGTTGGGCATGAGAGTCAGAAGGCATCATTGTTTAGCATAAGTATATGGTTCAAATGAGACAGGAGTTGAAATGAATAATCTTTTAGCACATTGTTTCACGAGAGTCAGAAGGAATCACGGTTGGAGATGAAGATTGGATGCAAAGAAGATGGAAAAAATTTTTCCATCTGTCTAGCCCTCTCTTAGGCTTGGAGTGCTCGTGGTCCCTATGCCAGTCCCACAGTGGGCGTGTTCTTGTGCCCCTCGGGCTTGGTGTCCCTATTGGGCTTTTGTGCTCCCAGGTTTTAGCTGGTGGAGTCAAATGGGGATGAGGCCCCCTAGATTTGTGGCCTCACTGGTTCATAGCTCCAATTAAAAGTGAAACCAATTATAGATAAAAAAAAGACATATTTTTGAAGTCTTTCATTTGATTATTTAGATCCTAGGGACAACTAGTCTTCCCTATCAAATTACCTACTTTCAATTTGAACCTCCTTAAAGCATGATCTTTGGCAAATTCAACTCTTTTAGATACTCCATACCTTTCTAAAAAACAAATGTTTCCGTACTATTTGAACCTACTCCTAATTCCTTACTATAGCATTAAAAAAATACCCTTTGTTAATCACTGATCACTTCCTCAGCTACAAAACCCCAAAAATTCCATTGGGTACAACCAAAAAAATTTCATTTAACCCATCCATAACCAGAGGGGATCCAATTGGTCATTTCCCTTATTAATATACTTGGCTAATTGATATTAATGAGGTTTTTAACTATACACCAATTATGGTTTATTCTAGTCTCTTGAATATTTTGTATCACTTTTCATTCTCGAAAATGAAGATCATTCATATTTATCTTTATCTTTTGTTTTATAATATAGGATTGAATAGAGCTATTTCTAGTTTTATCTCTAAAATTGGTGTTGTTGTGTTCCTTTCTAATAGTCCACCCCAAAATGGGAGGTATTTAGAACCAAATATTTTAAATGATCATGTGAATGAAGGGGGAGTTTCTCCAATGCTCCATAAATTAGCTCATTAAGGAAGGAGTCATCCAAGAGACCTTAAAATAAGCAAAAACCTAATGCTAAATATCAGTAGCATAGTGAAAATGAAGAAATATATGGTCAATACATTCACCATTATAAATACATAAAGTGCAACTCTTAACAAACATAAAACATTTTTTAGTGAGACTATCTATAGTAAGAACATTTCCATGGGAAGTTTCCCACCATAAATAGTTAATATTTAAGAAGAGATTAGGAACCCATATAGTTTTCTAGTATAGGCTAATCCAATCTAGGTTCTCCACATCCGCATCCCAATAGGCAGACTTCACAGGAAAAATTCTTGAAGAACTGTATTTTCAAATCCACTTATCTTGTAAGTTTTGGGAGAACAAAGGGTTGTCTAGAAGGTAATTGTTTAAGTTGGTGATCCCATCACCAATTTTTGACTTGAGGTGGGGAATCCTTGATCTCCTTTAATTTTTATTTGAAATATTTCTAGTTTGTTGTGTTTCCCTCTCATAAGAAATTATTATTCACATAGTCTGTAATATTCTTTCTAAGCAGGTTTCTAATAGTATTAAAATAATTAGCTACCAATAAGGACACCTCATTACTCTAGATATCATCCTAGAATCTCATGTTACTGTCATTTCCTACAATCTTTCTACTTCCTTTTCTTATGGTATTTTTTCATTTCAAATAGGTTGTTCAAAATAGGGGAACCATAAGGAATACCTCAGTCATATGTAGAGTGATTCGACAATCTATTTTGTAAGTATTTAGCCTTTATAATTTTAAACTAGTACTTGTCCCCTTAAAAAATGAGGCAACAAAACATAGCAAGGAGGTCTTTGTTGAAGGTCCCCATCATCCTTTACCCCAAAACACCATAATTCGGGTGTGTACACTTTCTTTTATCCCATTTAACAATGTCAATTTTGGTATTATGCTCAGTACTTTTCCACAAGAATTTCTTCCTAATTTTTGTCAATGTTATCAACTACTAACCTAGGAATCTTGAAAAGGGTTAATAAATACACCAGAATATTTTGGAGACAAGCCTTTAGGAGTTGAACCTTATGGAGTTGACTCAATAATTTACCTTTCTAGATAGCTAACCTTTTATGAAATTTTTCGATGGGGTTGATAAGATGAAAGGGGGAGTTTGATAGAGAGGGGGAGACCAAGGTAAGGGTTAGAGAAGGAAGCATCATTGCATTCTAAAACACTTATAATCCATTCTTATAAACTAAAAGAATGTTAAGAAAATATAATATTTTTTTTACTAATTTATGTTTTATCTTAAAATAAGAACATAATTGTCAAGGATTTCCATCGACTTTTGACCTCTAAAATAGAGCCTTTCCCAAACATGTCGATTTGATCAATAAATTATTCATGAGAAAATTGGTGTAGTTGAGAAGCATCTTTAACACCTTTTACCAATTTATAGTCTCTATAGAATTGAATATTGTTCCCTAGGACATTGACATCATTAATAAATAAATATTGGGAGACGGGGTCACCATATCTTAAATCCCTACAAGGAGATAAAAAAACCTTTTTCTAATCGAGTGGTCATAATAGAAAATATGGGTGAAGAAACACTCTCCATTGCCATTTTTAATAATTTACCTTTAAAACCATACCTTTTCATCTCTTCAAATTGGAATTTCCAAGAAACTCTATCATAAGCCTTATATATATCAAGTTTAAGGACCATACTATCTTATTTTCTATCATCTATTCAGTGGATGATCTTGTGAGTTATAATGGCATCTAGGATATTTCTTTGTTTAACAAACCCCCTTTGATTTTGAGACACAAGTTTGTCTAGGACAAACTTTAATCTATTAACAATAATCTTCGAAAGAATTTTTTACAGAGCATCGCATAGGCTAATAGATATGTATTCATTAATTTTATTAGCATCAATCATCTTACGGATGACATCAATAAAAGTAGAATTTTTCTTTTTGAGTAGTCTTCCTATCCTTAAGAAGTCCTAAGTCGCATTATAGATAACCTTTCCCACAATATCCTAGAACACTTGGAAGAAGGAAGAGGAAAAATCATCAGATTCGGGAGCTTTGAAAGCTCCAAAATAGAACACTACATCTCTAACTTCTAAAGAAAACTTGCTTCACCATATTCGTATTGTCTTTCCTAGCCACCAATAGAGCAATAAGATCCATCATCACATCAGGGTATCTAAATTGAGCTAGAGAAAACTGATGGGAGTAAATAAAGAAAGGTGTAATAATATTAGATATAACATGTTCATCATCCATGAAAGATACACCGAGTTACATTTTCTTATTTTATTTTTGCTTCAATGTTTTAAAGTAGATTGGACAATAATGTTTTTCCCCTTTACTTAGCCAGTGAACCAATAATTTTTTGTTTCCTAAACACTCCTTCCTTCTCAAGTTGAGTTTAAACCTTCTCTCCCTCACAATTCTTTCTTCCCGACAAGTGGTTAGAATAGTGTTTGATCCATATTTGTCTTGTGGACACACACACACACACACACATGGTTAGAATAGTGTTTGATCCTCATTCGTTTTGAGATAACTCAAACATGTATTTTTAGTCATGAACATTAGGTCCTTACTTTGAGATATTAAAAAAAAAAAAGAATGAACAATTTATCTAATATTGTATTAATAGAGACATGATGTTCTAGCAAAGATTAATGGTATTCAATACAAATTTTTTTTCCCTCACAACATGCAATGATTTTTTTATAATTCATGTGTCTAATTTAGATTTCTATGATAGGCATTATACATCAGCACCTTGTATAAATTTCATGATTCTATTTAAATACAAGATACTAGACCAAAATAATCAGAACTGAATTATTATAGCAATATGCTACCATCAAATTATCACTATTCAATCTTTAAAAAAAATTAAAACCAGAATATAATATAATATATTCTAAAAAGAATTGATGAAGAGGCAACACATACCCTATCTCTTGTGAGATTTAACTTTATAGCCTTTCTTTCAAGAACACAAATTGTCCACTACATGATATTTAAGATTTGATGATTAATTATGACCCCTCTTTAAAGAACACAGTTTATCCACCACTAGACAAATTAAGTTTAATAGGATTTAGTAACGTATTGTAGACTATTTTAAGCTTAAGATTCGCAGGCGACATCGATGGAAGTGACCGTACCGAGTAAGTTAATGCATTAATGGAGAGTACAAATTGAGAAGATAAGCATCGAAAGGAGAATATTGGCGTGTTGCATTTTAAAAATGCGGAAACCAAGAAAATGAACGTGGGTGGGTATCGTTGAGTAATCCCGCGTGTGAAATCCTGCTTCCGGTGATTGATTGCTGAGTAAGTTTGCTGAGTAAGCCCGCGTGTGAAAGCCCGCATCGTGTAGAGAAGCAGAATTATGGCTATATAAGCAGCCCGATTCCACAAGGTTAGAGAGAGCAAGCAAAAGCATTTATAGCAAAGCATAACAATGGATAGTCGTGGAATGAGAGCGAGAGGGAGCGCAATTGCCTTGGCTGTTGCCCTGCTGTGGAGCGTGGCATCTGCATCTGCAAGTGCGGGAGGCATAGTCGTATACTGGGGTCAGGATGGCCGTGAAGCTTCTCTTAAAGAGACCTGCGAAAGTAAAAACTTTGAAATTGTGATCATCGCGTTTCTAAACAAGTTTGGCAACTGGAAGAAGCCGGAGCTCAACCTGGCGAACCACTGCTATCCCTCCACGCCGGGAGATTGTCACTTTCTGAGCACTCAAATTAAGTCCTGCCAGGAGAGCGGCATAAAGGTGTTTCTGTCACTCGGAGGAGCCAAAGGGTACTCAGACTATTCAATCGTCTCCAAAGATGACGCCGAAGACGTGGCCAAGTATCTGTGGGACAACTTTCTCGGAGGGAATTCGGGCTCCAGGCCTTTCGGAGCCGCCGTTCTGGACGGCATAGACTTCGATATCGAGTACACGACGGAGAACTGGGACCTTCTGGCCAAGGCTATCTCCGATAAGGCCAAGGATCACCCCTCGTCGAAGAAGGTCTATCTCAGCGCCGCTCCGCAGTGCCCCCATCCCGATAAGCAGCTCAACACGGCCTTGCAGACGGGTCTGTTTGACTACGTGTGGATCCAGTTCTACAACAATGACTGCCAGTATGCGAGTGGGGACTCTTCCAAACTGGAGAAGGCGTGGACTGAGTGGACCACAGATAACTCTGTAACCACTCTTCAAACACGAGGCTTCTACCTCGGCCTTCAAGCTGCTCCTGGTGCTGCTGGCTATATTGAGCCCGCCAAACTCATCGAATACGTGCTGCCCAAGATCAAGACCTCGACGTATGGAGGAGTCATGCTGTGGAACAAGTATTGGGACGAGCAAAACAAGCCGAAGCATTATAGCGATGCCATCAAAGATGCCGTAAAAATCAAGCCATCCCTCGCTGACGAGGAGCCTACTTTGGCCTCTTTCTGAGAAGGACAAATAATGTAACTCGTAAAATAAAGTAGCACTAAATAACAGTTGAGCTTAGGGAATGCTCAGCCTGCTTTCTTCAGCTCTTTGATCAGTGGAGATTTCAGATATGTAATAAGCTACTTATGAATTAATGATATTAAGGGATTCTATGATTGGCACTGGTACGTAATATTCGATTTGGGAAAAAAAAAATCTGATTTAATTTTAATCTTTATTATTATTATTATATTTTAATGCATCTATAAACAAAATTCCAAATCTAGGATACTTTAACAAACCAAATTTTAATAAATCATTGTATTTCAATTATTATGAGAATTTTTACATCAATAAATTGTAATTCAATTACTATGTTTTATATAATTAAAATATCTAATTTTATAAATAGAATGGATGTCTTAAGAAAAGTATTTCTCAATATCTTTTATTATAATTTAAAAACCTAATTTTATAACATCAATGAAGTGCAGGTCAATTAGTGCTATGTTTTAAAAAAAATATTGCATCTTGTTTTATCAACTTTAAAACATTAATGCATTTGTATGTAGCACATCTCCATTCTATACTATTCGTTAATGCATGGTAGACTTTTAGATCTCACTTTAGAAATATTATTTATTTATTTGAAAAAATGTTGTTTAACATTTAAATATGGCTTAAAAAAATACACCATTAATATTCTAATAATTCTACTATCTTTTAATTTTTTAGTTGAGACTGACCTTCGAAAGAGTTAATCATTGTGACTGGTGTATTGTTAATAAGTAAGTCAATTGTCAATCTATTTCAATGGCATAAGCTTTTAGTATAAGAATAATAATTAATAAATATGGCACACTACTGTATTTTCATATAACATTTTGAACATACTGTAGAATTCTAGTTACAAAACATATGTTTGTGAAAATATTAAAATTAGCATACATTTCTATTTATAGGTATAATCTATGTAAATAATATTACTTTCAAAATAATATTGACACACAAATAATATTGTTCAAAATTATATAAATGTAACTGCTACATAAGAGTCTCCTAAACTATATAAACATTAAATAAATAAACATATTTATTACTTAGATCAACATAACTCCATGCATCAAAATCACACAGACACCTACTCTACAACTTGGCACGCAAATTGGTTTTGAGTTTCTCACATGGTGGATGTTTCTAGGGGGAACCCCCTCCCCTCCTTGGAGACCCACCCATCTCTATTACTGGCTTTCTTTTGTCTAACTCTAACAAAGCTACTGCGCTAGGTACTTTGGATTCCTTGCCCCTCTCTAGGCCCAAGGTTGACTAGAAAGGCATGTTGGTTGGGACCCAAACAAATACGACAGATCTCACTTAATGTGTGGCAACTGTCACAGAAGAAGGTAGTGAGATCTTGCTCCCTAACTCTATTTTGGATAAAACAATGACGTAATTTCACTTGGCTCTACTTGGGTGCTTTTAAAACTTTCGGCCCACCATTGATATGGTCATAAAATGGGTGGGAAACCACTGGAAGCTAAAGGGGAGTGTGGTTGTCTCTGTTATGTCGGGTGGACTATTCCTCTTCGAGTTCATGATGGTTGATGACCTATCCCTTTCCATTTCTGGATCGTGGCTCTGTGACAAGCACCTTCTTATCTTGGCTAAATGGAAACCAAGTTTTGACCCTTCAGCTAACCTCAACAGGATGCCTCCTGTTTGCATCCGTCTACCTGGGCTACCCCTCCAGTTCTGGGATGAACATGTTTTTAAATGGATTGGAAACTCTTTTGGACATTACATCTCGGGAGATCTGGTAACCCTCTCAAAGTCTCGCCTGGTCTTTTCCCTCTTTTGTGTTAATGTTTCTATTAACAAGACTCTCCCAAATTTTGCAGTTCTTAAATCTAAGCTGGGAAAATGGATCCAACCTATAGTCTATGAGAATGCTACCCTATTCTTCCAGGACTGCAACTCTAAATGGCATACAAGGAAGGACTGGAAGGCTCCTAAGATTTCATATTTCAAACTAAAGCAAATTGCTTCAGAAGTCTCACCTCCTAAAAAAGCTATGGAAGTTGTTTCTGAAAAGGTTACCCTGAAAGAGGGACCCCCACCTTTGGTAGTTGTTGAATCCATCATCACCGGTTTGGAATATGGAGAAATACCTATGGGTAATGGACCAGAGGCTGATGGGGATTTTTCTTCCGACAGTGAATGAGAGACTAAACACTATTCTACCTCTGTCTTGGAGATTCATCAGATGAAACTCAAGGTCATCGGTAGAAAGCCAGTCAGGGATTCATCTTCTGGGTCTGAGGTGTCCCTATGATGGAATTGTCTCTTAACCCCATGGACACTAGATCCCATGGGTGACTTGAACTATCCCATCGATGCCCAAAGCTACACCGAAGAGCGAGGAAATGGATTAGAAAACCCAATAGATGAAAGCAAGGAATAATAAAAAAATTGATGTTGGAGTTGATACAAAGATGAGATGCCCATCAGACAGCATCAGAAGACAAAGGATCATAACAAAGGAAATTTCTTTTGGAAGGCATCAAACCCTGGACCTCACTCAAAAAGGTAAGAAATGATTGTATTATCCTGGAATATTCAGGGTCTAAATAACCCCCAGAAATAGCTAGCTATAAAATAATATATTTGTGACTATTGTGTAGATATCCTCTTAATCTAGGAAGTTAAAATGTCTTATATGAATTACGATGTCATTGTGGGGAGACTCTAGCCTGGGACCAATTTTTTTTACTCTGAGGCACACATAGATTCTAGAGGAATTTCTACCCTCTAGAATTCATCTAAGGTCCAAGGGGATGCGCTCAACTTCTCTCAATACCACCTGGGAGTTCCCTTCACATCTTCATTGGTTGTTTGAAATTGTTTCAACATTTATGCTCCTAACAGCCGTCAGGGGAGAAAAGAGGTATGTAAAGAGCTGACAGCCTCCTTCTTACCCCTATAGAACTCTAAATTTTTAGTGGTTGGGGATTTTAACTCCCCATTGTACCCTTCTAAAAATTAAGGAGGCATTATGGATTATACATATAGCATGGGTGATTTGTTGATCTTTGTTTTCCTTAATGGACTTTATGATGTGGACCTAAAGGGAAACCCCTTCACATGGACCAACAACAGAAAGGGGAACCACCTCATTTAGGTTCATCTCGACTGGGTCTTTACCTCCTCCTCTATGGATATGGGGTTGGCTTGCTCCTGGGTTGCTCTTCCTAGAACCACCTCTGATCACAATCCTCTACTGCTGAAATAGATAGACGTGAGGCACCCCTACCCTGCACCTTTCAGCTATGAAATTATGTGGGCTTCTCACCCCAACTTTTCTAAATGGACATTGCAATGGTGGTCTACTCCAGTCAAAGGAATGACCATGTTTAGGATGGCCTCTAAACTAGAGCTCATCAGAGGCACTATCAAAGGGTGGAATAAAACCACCTTCAAAGATATTTTTCATAAGAAGAAGGCTCTAGTTGAGAAGCTAGAAATCCTCCAAGGAAATATGGTTGTTGGTAACCTAGCGTGTGACCTCCACATTGGAGAAGAAAATACTAGAAAAAGGTGGAAGAATACTCTAGCCAATGAGGAAGTCTTCTAGAAATAGAGATCTAGGGTTTTATGGCTCAAAGAGGGGAGCCACAACACAAACTTTTTCCATCAATCTGCCTATAAGCATAAGAAACAAAATTCCATTAACACTCTTACAAATACTTTGGGTGATGTGATCTCTGACCCTACTATTCTTGGTAATTTGGCCACTGATTATTTTATCTAATATTTTACTAATATGGATGCTGGGAACCTTGACAACCTTCAAAATTAGCTTACTTCCCAATTACCTAGGGTTTTCATAGATAGTGATAACAATACCCTCCTCTCCAAGGTCACTAATGAGGAGGTTCGTATAGCGGTGTTCTCTATGGGACCTTAGAAGGCCTCAGGCCCTCATGAATTCCCCCTGCCATTTTCCAAGAATTTGGGGACATTATTGGTTATGATGTGACTCGTGCACCCTGAGACTTCTTTAAAACTAAGAAAATCCTTAAGTAGCTCAATGACACCTATATTGTTCTTGTCTAAAAGTGTGTGGAGACTAGAATAATGGAGGACTTCAGACCCATCAGTCTCTGTAATAATCTCTACAAAGTCTTTTCTAGGATCATTGTCAACAGAATCAAACCTCTACTCAACAAGATCATTAGCCCCAACCAGAAGGGATTTGTCCTTGGAAGACAAATTATGGATGTTGCCATTACCACCCACAAGATCAAGCACTCCATAGAACATAGTGGAATTGTGTATTGGCATTTTTCTATTGGCCTTTATTGATAGTTGTAGGACATGCATCAAGGTCTATATGTTACCAATGCAAGAGAACACAATTCTTCCTAAGAATTGGCAAGAGCTAGAGTAAATATCGGTAAGGATGTCGGCCTAAAAATTGTTTAAAAAGTCATTTTTCTCTTATCTCAAAAAGTTTCCTTGTAGTCATTTTTATTGGTGCTCGGGGATCCTTTTGGCTCAAGGCTATTAATATTTCTATAGAGGTATGTAAGTCTCAACTCTTTGATTTCATCTCCAAATTTGGCTCTCATCTAAATAAATCCTTTTGCTAATGCTTTGTAGGAATAATATATAGTGGAATCTTTGTCAAACTATTAAATTTTGTGACATTTTAGAGAGAACAGAGGTCTACAATTCTACAAATCCTTCACTATAGATGCAAGTATTGAGTTCATATATATGAATCTATTAATCTCAATTAAAGATTTGATTTCTTCACCAAATCCAACTTAGTATGAACTAATCCCTGTGCTAATATTTTTGAATAATAAATAGTATATTTCATCGTCAATCTAGAAACAAATGGATACTTTAAATATATTGTTTGTAATTAGAAGCAATTTAAGTCTTAAATGTCTAAACGTTTCATTGTATATGTCTATATGAAGAAATCCCTTCACTAATTAGTGATGATTACAAGTAAATAATGGCATAAGCCTTAGACACACAATTATTTTGCTATAAACATGCCTTGAGTAGGAGGATCATTCATTTCTCTCTACATACCTACACATTTAATGATATCCTCCTATAAAAAATGGTGAGGAAAACTAGACCCTAGGCATTAAGAAGCAGAGCAGCCAAGTTTAGGGTTTTCTTTTTAGAAAGTGATCCCATTGTAATGACTGGTAATGAACATATGTTTTTGATAGAAAAAGTAGCAAGAGGGTGCTAGCCCATGGAATGAGGAAGACTAATAGCATATTAATAACATATTAATAGCACTAGCTTCATAATAGATCATCAGTAGAGTAACAGTTTCTAGTATGCCTTTATCAAAACAAACTTATATTCTTAACAAAAAGAACGGACCAATGTTGAAGTTTACCCAGAAGGCCTTGGCCATATTAACAATAAACTGCCTCATAGGGCTAAACCAAAGTCTTAAGAACTTAAGTAAATAATAGAAAAACATGAAATAAAACCTAGAACTGAAGGGCCTGACACAAGACAAAAACTCCCTGGCACCAACAATAGTTAGGTCCTCTTACCCAGCTACTTGGACAACAATGTGGTGGCTCATTCCTCCTGCAGAAATAGGAAAAGGTCTCTGTTGTCCTCATTAGCTTCTAGCTTGCAACCAGCAATCTTCTCTTGCACATTACATAGAGTCACCATCAATGCATGTTGGATATATAGTTGGGAAAAGTGATACTGAGAGGGGGGGTGAATCAGATATCACTTACTAAACCATTTATTAAAAAATTTCATATCATAAAACTTCATCAAAGTAAAGTATCTAACATACTAAGCAGCATTCATAAAAATACTCATAGCTCAGTAATTTTGGTTACCTAGAAACCCTTGAAAGGTAAAATTAGGGTGGGGATGACACCCACAAATCTTCACTACTGAAGTAATAAATTTTCCTGTTAGGGCTTACAAAATTTTATCAAAGTTTGATCTACCCTGTGAGGGGTCTGCCCTGTTAAGAGCTCAAAGACTTATATAGTCTACCTTGCTAAAGGATTTAAAACTTACAACAAAGTAAGCACTCTATTAAGAGATTACAATAGGTCTGTTAAGGCCACTTGGTTAAGAGATTTACCCTAATACACTTGTTAGAATGTCTCAGTACCTGATCCTTCGGTTTGCACTAATATGCAAATTACAGATCTTCTCCTTAAAGTATTGTATTGATCTCTTCTATCAAATTTATCTTTGTTCTATCTTTCACTACTTAACTCGGTCATTGAACTCTATCCTTCACAAATCTGAATGTTCTTATCTGCTCATCCAATCATCCCTTCTCTTCCTCTCTCTGTATTAAATTTTAGGGTATAGATCTTATCCTTATATAGACAAAAAAACATCTTCTTGATTCTAGATCTTCGGTTCAGATTGACTTCTTTTGCCGCTTAAGCTTCACTAATTTGTGATTGGTTCTAAGTATTACATAGAGATTAATGATTACAAAATAGATGCAAAATCACCTCTATTATTTCCTCAACAAAAAAAATACAAAACAAAAATATTAGCCAAAATATTTTACCTCGATCATTGTGCCATAACAAGCTCATATGTCATTCTTGGCTAACTCGGCAATTGATGTTCCTAATACTCATCATTCACTTTATTTGACATAATTTGATATCTCTGTCACTTGGTAATCATTGCATACATAGCTCAGCAAAACAACTTTACTTGGCTGATACAAAAAAATAACATAGTGACCATCTATTTACTCGATAGTACTACTACTCAGTAAGTATACATTACATTACTTGGCCTTTACATAATGACTCGATCGCAGTGATGACTGACCATTATTACCTAGATAATGACTAAGTGTGAGACACTAATAGTCAACAAAAGTATAGAGATCTACAATCTCCCCTTTTGACATTAGTGGAAAAAACACTTTGTCATGACATTACATTGTATTTACAAAAGTACTTAGTATTAGCATAATACTCTCCCTAAGATATATATACATACAAAAAAACTTTACCTTCCCTTGATGTCATGTCATGTTTACTTATTTCCCCCTTGTTTTTGGCATGTCAGATCGATTTCTTCGGGAGTATGGAATGTAATGAATTTCTCTAGAAATGGTTTATGAAGCATCATAACCATATGTAGTGCAGTGTTCCACCTAGTTGTAGCAATGTTTAAAACTTCAGACTGCACCTCTAGCACGGCTACTAGATTAACTAAGCTCTCGGCTGTAGATAGATTTGGATCCTTCTATGTTAAGTCCTTAGCCTTGGCTAACTCTCTTTGAATGACCTCCAGGTGAAGTGTCAAAAAAAATTTCATAGAGACTAGAGGAGCTCTTATCTTTCCATCATTAGCCATCAGCTTGACTATTCTTCCTTATGCTTGCATAAGCTTGGCATAATGTCTTGAACTAGTTTCTGCATCCAAGCTTAAGGATTGGCTGGTGGACTTTATTTCTTGTTGTAGTTTAACTACTAGTCATTGATTATCCTCAGTAAACTTTTCTTCATTGCATAGTTTGGTAAGCAGAGATTGTGCATTCACAACTACTTCTTCGGTCTCTATTACTAAAGTAGAAAGTGCTAGTTGTTTCATTGTAAGCTTGACAGATACTTTTTCTAACATTTTTTTTTCAAACTTTCTTTGTGACCACTCTAACAACTTATCACTAGCTCCACTTTCTTCATTTGTAACTTTCTGAACAATATGGACAAGTTGTTCTAGTATGGGAGCAGAACTATTTACATCAAACAACTCAAAAGAACCATTAAATATTTATTTTATTTCATACAACACCTGCTTTTGCTGATGTTCCCTTCTCAGTTCTTCCTGTTTGCTTTTTTTCTTCAATAAATGTTATAGTATTTGTATCTGCTCATAGGATAAGTTATAAGTATCCCATTTATGAATAACAATAACTTCATCAATAGTTACCTCTGGCAAAGAGACTTTTGCTTTCCATTTAAGTGTTCTCTTTGGTGTGCTCCCACTCAAAATTTGTACAAGAGCTTGTATTGCTTCTTGTTCCTTTGGCTCTTGTGTGGAAATAGATTTTCCTTTTTCCTCTTTCTCCTTTACCTCTTTATGAGAACTTGAGTCTTTTAATGTAGACTTATTATCTTTATTTTTCAATCTCTTCAATAGATGTAGGCTTATTGTCTATTGCCGACTGAACTGGTTCCTTAGTAGTGCTCATACCAGCTAATTTGTCAACTATAACAGCTTCTAATTTGGCAGGGATAGTGTTAACAGCTGGTGTATCTTCAATCTTCAGATAATCTCTTACTTGTAAGAGTACATGATTGCTTCTCAGTAAATAGGTATCTTTTACTTTCTCATCCTTAATGTCCTCTTCGGTCAATACCTATTTTTATAAAGATGTATCCATTGTAATATCAACACTTATTTCTAAATTTTTTTGATATTCTTCCTCATTGGGAGCTTCAGTCTCTAGAATGGGTAGCTCTATTGCATTCTGCTCTATGTCAGGCTCAGCATCCTTAGATGTACTTGCACCTTGATGTACAACCTTATCAACTAACAATCCAAACAAGATTTTCCAAATCCTTAAACTTTCCTGTACAACATCTTCAACCTTGTGTTGAAGGATAAGATAAGCTCTAAGTTTGGGATCAAAATTTCCTCTGTATTGTTATATAATTTGTTTAATATTTGCAGGGATCACACTTGATTCAACTTGTGCTAGAGTGCCCTCCCTTATCTATTTTTTTTTATTGAGAGCATGCTCCCACTTTTGTGCAATTATGTAGCTTAGCTCTTTAGGAATTCGATTCTCCAACTGTATAGGTAACATTTTGAGAATACAAAGCATTTTAAGGATAACATTTTTAACTTGTTCTTTATATCTATACTCAGGCTTCCAAATTTCAATCCCTTCAAATCATCAATTCCTCTAGTGCTCTTGATTGTGTGGCATATTTCATGCACATTAGGTTTTACATTCTACAATGCTATTGTCTTCTTCACATCTTCATCACTTTCATTTTCTTCATCTTCTTCTTCCTTTTCCAAAACAAGTTTACTTCTAGGCCTTTTAGTAGCCTTTCTCGGCACTGCCTTAGGCTGAACATTTTTCTGTTTCACAGAAATAAAGGATTTCTTTGGTGTCTTGGCAACTGAAGATACTTCCCTTGTTCTATGCCTAAGCATAGGTGTCGATGATACTTTGGGTTTCAATGTCCTTCTCTTAGGTGGGGGCTTGGAAAGTATAGGATTCTTACCATTCTTCTTCTCTACTTGTACCTCTTCTTCTTCTTCACTCTCACTAGAGTCACTTTCTTCATCTTCTCCAGTCCTTGGGTCAATTCCAAGGGTGTATCTTTGTCTGTCTCTTTAACATATTTCTCTAGATTCTTCACAATTTTCTTTCTTTTTCTCTTTACAGTTGCAGCCATTAAATCCATAGTTATTTTAACTTTGGCTTCCTTGTATGTTCCAAAGTAGGGTGCTTTGGTATCAAATTCTTCAGCTAAAAGGGTTGTAATAGCAGCTGTAGATTCATCAATATTTACTTCATAGGGAAATGGCATGAGCCATGAAACCCTCGGTAAAACTGCTTGTGCATAAGTGAAGTCTATGTCTACTAGAAAACATACGTCCTTGGAGCACTTCTCTACTAAAGACACAGGAACTCTACTTCTCTTCCTCATTTTCTTTTTGAATTCAACAAAATAGTTCTCCATTATACCATTAAAATTTTCTCCTATCTGATATATGAACTCATTAATTTTAACAGTAATGGGTTTCTTCTTATCCCATATCACATCTCCAATAGTAGGAAAACACTTATGTATGTAAAAGAATAAACACACTAGTAGAGAACCAAACTTACACATAGAGTTCTTTGCAGTCCGAATTGAGCTGAGGTTCTCGGCAAGGTCATATGTGTGCCCCTTCTTGATAATTTTCCATGCCTGGTCCACTGCCATATAGGGGATGCTATCCAACTGACTGGATTGGTAGAATTTGTGTGAGATAACCCTAACTACAAAGTCTATTTATGGATTAGTGATGGTGGAAATTATCATTCCATATTTGTTCCAAATTGCCCTAGTGTTCGCCTGAATTTCCTCTTTGCTTGAACACTTCAATGTCCATTTTCCCTGTATTATAGGGTATCTAGTTACCCCGTGGATCATTTCCTTTGTAATCTTTACCAGTCCATCTTCTAGCCATAATTGCATATCATGCACTCGACTCAACACTATCTTGATCCATTCAACCTTAAAATTCTATAGGAAATCTAGGACATGCACTAAGCCTTGTTTGACAACCAACTTATGTTGTGGCTTCAACACTCCATTATCACATCATTTTTCATAGGCCTCCCTAATCTCGTAATCTCTGATTTCTCCAATTTTGCACATGTAACAAGACCTAATATCGTTCATTATCAACACATTTTCTCAAATTGAGGATGGGGCACCAATAAGATCTCATTTAATTATGGTTTTTGTAATTGCCCTAAATTTCTGTGGTTTACAAACTTTTTTTCTTACCAGCTGTACATTGAAAACTTCCATCCCTTGTTTCTTCACTATCATAGACGATGATGATGCCATTTTAATTTAAAATTTCTGAAAAGAAATATTTTCTCGATAGTGTACCTTTCTCGTAAGTGTTCTGCAAATGATTTTTGCTGACAGCGTGCTAAAATTTTTTGAAATTTCCTATGTCAAACTAGTTGCACGCACTATGAAACACTCAAAAGATCTCAATTTGCTTGGTGAAATGAAATGGGTGGCAATGTTTCTCTTTATATATTCCAAAAAGTAGAATTAGGGCCTCATAAATGCTCCATACAAAATGCTAAGTGGAATACAACTATCTCGAAAAACCTATGTTAACCTTGGCTAACACAAGCTTAGTCGATATGCCCATTTAGACACAACTCGGTGTACATCATATCTCGGCTTCCACAGGTGCTCGACATATATTGAAAAACTCAGTATAGATATAGAAAATGATACTGTTCTGGAAGTTGTTGAGAAGCTCCCAAATTTCCACTATTATGGTGTGCACTGGCCACCCCATATTTGATCTTTGGTTAATAGCCTCCATAATTATTTTGGAGTCTCCCTCGATCATTAGAAACTTGATATTCTTAGAAAGGGCAAATTTTATACCCCATAGCAGATCTGTACGTTAAGCTTGGTTGATAGTGTTGTTTCTAAGTGGCCCAGCATAAGCCAAAAGGTAAGAACCATTATGGTCCTGCAACACTCCACTCCCACCCTAGGCAAGATTGTTCGCTGCCCCATCAAATTTTAATTTGATCCAACCAATGGGCGGGGCAGCCCAATGAGTAGCATTCCGGGATATCAGCTTAGAGTTGTCAAACCTAGTGAAGCCAGCCAACAAGTTCCAATTGTTAGTAGTTTTGATCTCCAAGGCTGAAGGTGGTGTAGAGGGAGGTTTCCATTTAGCCAAAGTAGCATTCTCACATATGAGCTTAGTGCCAAGACTGAGAGAGGCCTCATGTGGGGAATTAGTCTCCCTGAAGATCTTTTTGTTCCTTTCTTTCTAGATAGTCCAGCAAATGTGTGGGGGGAGTAAGCGCCATAGGATCTTGAGGAGAGGGTGATTGGAAGGGGATCACCAATCAGTAAACTAGTGGATCCCCTCCCTAAGGACCCAGGGGATCCCTAGTTTTCCAATAACTCCCTACCAAATACTAGCAGAGTAGTCACAGTGTAATGAAGAGACGTTTCTCAATAAATAGATGGTGTTGGCTCTTTTCCTTGCAGGACCAAGCTTGATTCAAATAGTTGGGCTTAGAACACTAGTTAGGCACTCAAGCTTGACAAGGGAAAACAAACCAATTGATGAGGATAAAGAGAAATCCTCCTTCTTTTTTGAGCTCCACATTCACTCAGGCGAGTATACATCATCAGCACACTCAAGACACCTCATGACAAAACCAAAGGCCTACAGAGAGATTAATGTGGAATAGCAATCAATCTCCTATAAGTATCTTGTACCCCAATGATAGAAAGTCTCATGCAATAGCCCTACCTACATGTAATGAGATTGAATGCCAGAAACCTATCCTAACAACATGAAAGGGAAAGGGGTGGAACAAAAATGAAATGATTTTAAAGATGGGTTTGAAGGGACCCCTGAGATACCCTAAGTCTTTGATAGACCAGTGCCTTATCCAATGGGCAGTAGAGTCAAATACTTCACTGCAACAAAGCTATGAAACAAAAAGACAACACACTCACCCTGACCAGATCATACATTACCAAACCACCTGTGCACCCAGATATGCTATCACTTATCCAAAGGAAGACCTAGGAACAAGTAATACATTAACCAGCATCCACTGGAAGACAAGCATGATGCATCTTTGATACCCCAGCCCATACATATCTGAACATTAACTCTGAACCAATTATCCCTGCGAAGACAACTCCACTTGCAAACACTTAGGCAATGCAAACAAACAAATCAAACACCCTTGATGTATGATTAATGATTCAAAATCCAAATGGAGACAATCTGATACAAGAATAAGTATGCTGCAATCTCATACATAAGACATCTGTTACAATTTCATTATATTCTCTCAACCAGCAATGGAAGCAGAACACCCTATATGCAGAGAGAAGGAGAAATCTATAGGAAAAAGAGCCTTCACATGGAACCAATTCTCCTCAAAATTTTGCAGAAGAAGGAACCCTTACAAAAACAAACAACCTGCCATTTATACCACTAGCTGCCTTGGAATTCTCAGAGAGAATGCAACAAGCTATGGACAGCTAGGGCTACAGTTTCAACTGCCCAACCAACCAAAATTACATCAAAATAACACTATTTATTAGGAACTACACTGATCAAACAAAGAGAAATCAGAGCCGCCACTCATAACTAGGTGAGAAGATGTAGCAAATGCTTGTTTTATTAGACTTTGTTCTAGACTCTCCCCAGCAGAGTCACCATCTTGTTGGTGACTCTGATGGGCCAAACCAATCTGGTTAAAAGATTTTGAATACTTCAATATAACTGCAACTAGAGACCTTAATAGGCTTTCCTTATGTTCTCCCCAGTAGAGTCACCATTTTGTTGGCTTTTAAACTTGTTCCCACACGGGTGCCAGGTTTACACTATGATTGACAAACTGGTTAGTCTTCACTCCAAAGTCTGACAAGGGAACAAGTACGAATTAATGAGGATAAAGAACACCCTCCTTCTGCTTCGAGCTCCACATTCACTCAGGCAGGTATTGCCTCATCTACACACTCATAACTCTTCTTGAGTTGATGAACAAAAGGCCTGTAGATGCATTACTGTGGAATAGTTCTCAGACCCCTATAGGTATCTTGTACCCCAATGAACCATGACCTCATGCAATAACCTGATCTACATGCAATGAGTCTAAGAACTAGAGAGAAACCCTCCTACTACTACTTCCAACATGAAAGGGAAAAGATTTAAATGAATGATTGATGCTAGGTTTAATGGACCCCTGAAGTACCCCAAGTCTCCCATAGACCAGTGCCTTATCCAATGGGCAGTAGAGTCAAATACCTCACTCCAACAGGGCTATGAAACAAGAAGACAACACACCCACCCTGACCAGATCACTCATTACCAAACCACCTGTGCACCCATATATGCTATCACCTATCCAAAGAAAAGACCTAGGAACAGGTAATACATTAACCGACATCCACTGGAAGACAAGCATGATGCATCTTTGATACCTCAGCTCATACATATCTAAACAACAGTCCTAGACTCAGTTCCTTTCTGCCACAGGTGTGGGGACTGGTTCCATGAATGTTCTTCCTGCAATGTATTTTCCTTTTTTCTCTGCATATAGGGTGTTTCCCTCTGTCCTCTCTGGCTATGGGAATATAATGAAATTGTAATAGTGTCTTATGTATAAGATTTCAATATATTTGTTCTGCTTCTAGATTGTCTCCATTTGGGTTTTAGACTTATTAATTGTAGCATCAAGGGTGTTATAGTTTTTCTACTTGCATTTCCAGTGAGTGTCTGTAGTAGAATTATTTTTCGCAGAAAGCAACTGAGTCTAGGACTGGTGTTTAGATATGTATGTACTGAGGTATCAAAGATGCATCATGCTTGTCTTCCAGTGGATGCTGGTTAATGTATTCATTGTTCCTAGGTCTTTTCTTTGGATAGGTGATAGCATATCTGGGTGCACAGGTGGTTTGGTAATGAGTGATCTGGTCAGGGTGAGTGTGTTGTCTTCTTATTTCATAGCCTTGTTGTAGTGAGGTATTTGACTCTGCTGCCCATTGGATAAGGCATTGGTCTATGGGAGACTTGGGGTACTTCAGGGGTCCATTAAACCCAGCATCAATCATTCATTTAAATCTTTTCCCTTTCATGTTGGAAGTAGTAGTAGGAGGTTTCTCTCTAGTTCTCAGACTCATTGCATGTAGATCAGGTTATTGCATGAGGTCATGGTTCATTGGGGTACAAGATCCTTATAGGGGTCTGAGAACTATTCCACAGTAATGCATCTGCAGGCCTTTTGTTCATCAACTCAAGAAGAGTCATGAGTGTGCAGATGAGGCAATACCCGCCTGAGTGAATGTGGAGCTCGAAGTAGAAGGAGGATGTTCTTTATCCTCATCAATTGGCACTTGTTCCCTTGTTAGACTTTGGAGTGAAGACTAACTAGTTTGTCAATCATAGTGTAAACCTGGGCACCATGTGGGAACAAGTTTAAAAGCCAACAGATGGCATTAAAGAAGAACTGTCTCAAATTCAGAAGCTACTGTGATAAACTTATTTAATGATTTTCTGACAACTGTACATTAATTTTCAAAGGTACAAATAGAGCTATAAAAATTATAATTTAAATACTATGCCTATGCATTCAATATTTCTTCTCCCTATTATTGCACATCGTTCAAAGACTTTTAGATTAGATTTAGCAGTTTCTACATTATCCATTTTAAAAACATCATATTTCCGCAATCCATTATGATGCAATTAGTTTCTAGATTCGATTGTGTAAGTTTTTTTAGCATCGACATTTCGGATCACACTCCGTGATCCATCACCAGGAATAGAGAGTGAAGAATGAAAAATAATAAAATGTGAATGAAGAATCAACATTTTATTATTTTTCATTCTTCACTCTCTATTCTTGATGATGGATCATGGAGTGTGATCT
>BSBK01014756.1:35000-40421 GCA_027943335.1 Chamaecyparis obtusa | reverse complement strand
AATCCTAGTGGGAAGAGGTCAAGGTTGAGGTCAACCCTGACCTAGTCAGGGTCGAGGTTGACCATGACCTAGTTAGGTTCGAGGTTGAATTTGACCTCAGACCCTAACTTTGCCAGATTTTGCAACAAGAGTTCCAGGGGTGCCAGAAATGCAGAATTTGATGTCAGAACAAGACCCAGTGTTAGGAACAGATAGAAAATCCTTTGAATGATGTGATGAAGGACTAGGAGGTCTCATTTCTGAACCCTACCTAGAAAATAGAGCCATGGAAGAGGGAAAATTAGGAAAGTTCTTAAGAGCTTAACCCTAATTTCACGTAGAATGAAGAAATCAAGTGCGGAGAAGAAGTGGAAAGCGGGGAGAAAGCCAAATACATGCAAAGACCCAATCAAGGTGCTTAACATGACCCCAAACCACTTACCTGGAGGGCTAAATGCTCTTAACATGGAAGTGCTTCCATTTTAAGATGATACATTAAGCCCCCACTTTAGCAAGAGTATGGACTCGATGCAAACTCTTGGTAAAGGAGATAAAAATAACAAGATAATCTTATCATAATCTAAGGGACAAAGAGAAATCCTAAGCCCCCAGGGACTCAAGTCTTCATCGACTCTTAAATCACAAATAAGAGAGACATCTCTAAAGAAAGAAAGAAAAAGTGTGATTACCTCACCCAATGAGAACTTATGTCACATTGTGAACCACACAGGAAAAAGGTGTAACTGGAAAGATGGAATTGAACTACCTAGTGAATGTGGCTACTCACTAGTCAACCCATCAAGGATTTATCCTTAGGAATATCTTATTCCATAAGAATAAATCAAAAACAAAAAGAGATCCAATCTTAAGGACACTTCCGACCTTAAGAGATCACAATATATGTGTATTTGAAACTGGAGGGATCAAGAGATCCTAATATAAATCGATACTTTAAGGATTAGTTCTTAATCTAAAAAAGTTTGAAAAGTAAATTTAAAGTGTGTGTCTTCCTTAGGATTTAGCAACTTATGTGCGTTACCTTTAGAAGATTTAGCATGTTTTGAATTTTTCATAAGTGCGTGTGTGTAATAAGTGAGTAGAGCATATGCCCCACGTTAAAGTCATTGCTGACACTTTAACAAGAGCAATGGCTTTGATAGAAACATAAACAACTCCACTGATTACGTTTCCATGTCGAGATGCCCCCAGATGAAGACAAATCAAGGGAAATATCACAGAAACATATAGAGAACACGAAAGGGATCTACCTACCATGGGGTTAGTATGATCATAAGATAATATATATATGATATTATTGCAAATGAATTGACATCATTCCCCAAAGGAAGTAGAACTACAATCACAAAGGAGGAAAGATCACATAAGATATACGAAGAAGAATCTTTTCAGACCATGACATGGAGACCAAAAAGATTTAGTGCTACCATATCTCGAATCCAAGCAGATTACACAAGGAAACATTTATGAACAATAGCACAGTTACAACATAACATTGAACAATGCATAGAAGAATAGAGATACATATAGAGGCATTTGAACAACAGATTCGATTCCTTCATCACCTTGTACCAACTGAGTAACAAGGATCGTATAAAAGAATCTAACAACATTTAGCAAACACATTATGGGAGAAGTACAGTACATCAAGAAAACACACAACAAAACTACCATGAAGGACAAGCCAATCAAGCGTGCCGCCTACTTTCCCCATCTCATTGTATATCATTTAGGGTAGGTGGGTAACTTGCAAGAGGGACTATATCCAATATAGTAGGAATGATAGCCAGTTCCAAAAAAGGATCCTCTTGATAATCACTATGTTCAATACTAGGTGTAAGAGTTAATTGAGATGAAAGCATATTCGACAAATCAATGTTAATGTCAATAGTCTCATATTCATCAGTAACATTATCAGTATCATCAAGAGTATCTTCATCATCCAAATTAATCAAAATAGGATCTAAGATACGAATAGAATCATCATAATCATGCATGTGAACATCATTATTAGTAACAACATTATGCATAGGTGTATCCACAGAAAGTAGAGATCTTTTAGCTTTAGCATGAGCATGATGCTTTTTACGACATTCATTAGTAGATCGGTTATGTTTTGATTTATTTGAAATAGGTTGAGAAGTAGGAGGAACAATCACAAGATCCTTCACAGGTTCTATAGGAAGATCAATAGGATTATCAACCATAGGAAGAGCAATCACAGGATCTTTGATAGATTGAGTAGGAGGAACTTGATTAATAGAACAAGAAGCCATAGTTGAAGGAGGTATTGAAGGTGTAGGTAAAAGACCATGATTAAGACCCATAGGAGGTATGCTTAATTGAAGAATCTTACGATGCTTATAAGCTTGATATGATTGAAAAAGATTATCAAGGTGAGGAGGACATGAATTAGGTAAGGAAGGCCAAAAGAACTCCAGAGCAGCACAATCTCTAGGCCTAGAAGGTTGATATAGACTATGATTGATCATCTTCACTTCGCCATCATGAATGAACTTAAGACACTTATGTATAGGTGAAGAAACAACATACATGGCAGTCAACCAAGGCAAACCTAGCTTAACTTGAAATTGATCAGAAGTAGGAACCACGACAAAGGTAGTGTTCACAAGTTTTCCTAAAAGTTCAACCAATAAAGTAATAGAACCAAATGAGGGGTAAAGAAAACCATTACAATTTTGAATCCACACATCCAATGTATCATAGAAATCACGTTGTTTTTCATAAAGAGATTTTCTTCATTGATAACATTGACTAAGGAGGTATGATCAACAAGACAACCACGAGTAGGTATCTGAGCAACCGTAGTAGTAATGTAAAGGGGACCATCAGGAGCCTTAATAATCTTAGAGTCATCAAAGGTAATCAAAAGTTCCCGAGGTCTTTTATCCTTAAATTGTTGTTGAGGTTTAGGTTGAGGTTTCATGTTAGGTTTAGGTTTAACTAGAGATTGAGATTGAACTTGAAGTGAAGGTTGAGGTGGAGATATAGGCTTAGCAACATGCTCCACTTGATTAACAACATGATTAAGATCATCCATCTTTGAATCATATACAATTTCCCTAGCAAATGGTTGAGCAATAGTATTAGTATCATGCATAGGTAAAGGATTCGCATAGATTTGAAGGTTCTGATTAGGAGGAGAGACAGATTGATTCCCACTACTATCCAGAGTATCAACAGATAAAGCTTTAGCATCAATGAGATCTTGGACCTTATGTTTTAAAGAATAACATCTCTCAGTATCATGACCATTTTGACGATGATATTGACAAAAAGCATTTTGATCAAAAGATTTAGATGCGATCATAGTAGGTAAAAGAGGTCGAATAGGAGGTAAAGTAATCATATTAGTAGCTAACAACCTATTCATAATAGCATGTAAAGTTTCAAAAAGAGGAGTAAACATATGATTTATTTGAAAAGTAGTGGATGCAAAAGTGGCATTATGAGATGCAATAGCAACCTGATTAGTAACTGCATTCGCTTGTTTGTTTATCTTGACATAATTGTTGAATTTTTTTAACTTATTTGTATTAGGAGCAGCATCACTCTTATCAACGGGAACATGAGCCATTGTAGTGTTGCTCTCAAACTGACTCACTTGTAATTGATAATGATGAAGCGCTACACAAAGTTGTTGAAAAGAGGTAAATTCAGTAAGCAGAATCTTATCTCTAATGTCCTTTTGCAAATTTGAAATAAACATACGTTGAATATCAATATCAGGAACAGGATAGGAAATCTGAGCATGCAAATGCTTAAATCTACCAATAAATTCAGTTAACTTTTCTTTAGCACTTTGTTTACAATGCACTAAATTAGTCAAAGACAATTGCAGGCCAATATTGTTTTGAAATTATTGTATAAAGGCATTAGCAAGTTGTGGAAAGGAATCAATTGAATAAGGAGGCAAGGAACAATACCACTGTAAGGCCTTGTCACGAAAGGTTCAAGCAAATAGTTTGGCTAAGATCCTATGGTCATGAGCATAATCACTACAAAGGATTTGGAATGTTTTAACATGATGAACAGGATCTCCTTTTCCATTATAGTTCTCAAGATGAGGCATATCGACTTGCTGAGGGACAGGAGTTTAGATAATATCCCAGGACAAGGGACTTCCCATGTCACATGTAGGAATACTAAACTTGTTTTGAGTTAAGGAAGAAAGTTGTTGTTGTAAGGATGATATAGTTTGAGCCAAACTGATGATGGTGGAATCATTGGAGGAAATAGGAGGAGTAGCAACATTAGACACACTAGGTAAAGTGTAAGAAGTTGTAGGAATAGAAGACACAACTAGAGGAACACTAGGAGCTATAGTTGGAAGCAGAGTGGAATAAGTGAAAGGAACACTATGATATGAAGGTTGTAATGTAGGAAGGGACATGGGAGGAACACTCATAGGAACAGAGGGAACTATCATAGTCACCAAAGGAGGAGTATAGATAGGAAGACTAGGTAAAGAATTAGAAGGAGGTTCAACACTAGTGATAGGAGCAGTGAAACCTAAATCTTGAGCCTCTTGAGTTAAAGGTTTAACATTGGAATGCACAAGATGAGTAATGCCATGCAAGAGATTAACACCTTGATCACTATCATGGAGAACTTTCTTAAGAGCCTCTATATCTTGAATAGAATCTTGACCATGGTTTTCTTGAAGAAGCCAATTACCCATTTTATCAAGTTCAGTGGAAAGTTTTTGGACTTGTTCAGGAGGAACCCTTAAAGCATCATCCTCATCATGAGATTAGTGAGGAGTTCTACTCCATAGTAGGATTAGAATCATGAAGAATCAAGTTATCATCAGGGATCCTAAGGAAGGAGAAGATTCAGGCTCAAAGGAACCCACGAGTCTATGACATCTTCTAACTGGAATGTTATAAGTAGGACTAGTGGTAGTAAAGCTCATAAACCAATATAATGCAAATGAACTAAACTAAGAACACATAAAGCATGAATATGAAATCTAATTAGCATACAAGATCAATCACAAAGGACAAATCTAATACTAACAAGATAAAAGGAAATCTAACACCACAAAGAAAGAGAGTAAGCTAGTCAGGTTCAACAAAATAAATAGTGGTAATTTGGAATAACCACTATTTGTGTATATATGTGGGAAAAATGTAAGATTCACTCCTAAATCCAAATTCCCAAAAGAGAGATCCAATTTGATCAACCAAGAGGCTAATACACAATCGAATCAATCTATGAAGAATATGAAAGAAAGAATAAATCCTATACTTCCCTATAGTTGGATTAAGCTTGAAATCTGAAATAATTGAAGTGCAAATACTAACCTTGAATTAGGGTAGATCTGGAAAATGCTGAATTCTGGCTTCTATATGAACTTTCTGAAGATTTTGTCACCTGTTCTGGACTGGAAATGTCGACGCA
>BSBK01014756.1:0-30000 GCA_027943335.1 Chamaecyparis obtusa | reverse complement strand
CTAGAAGACCTTGCATAGGAAGGTGCTACTAATAGGAAAAAGGAATTGTTTCATCAGAATGCTATTGCTAAAGAAACCCTTATTAGCGCCCTATGTGATGGTGAGTTTTTAGAAATAAAAAAGGTAGATACAACCCACAAAATATGGAGGCACCTAGAAGACATATTTGAAGGAGACAAAAATGAAAAGGATGCACGCAGAAAGACATCAAAGAAAAGATACAATGCATTAGAGATGCTTCCTGAAGAAAACATCATAGCTTATAATCAAAGAATAAATGAAGCAGTTACTAGAATAAGAAACAACGGTGGAGAGATTTTAGAGGAGGACATTATGGATAAGTTAATGACTACTCTCACTCCTGAATATGAAAGAAAGATTAACATCCTTGATGAAACCATCTAGCTTAAATCTAATTTCAAAAGAGAGACCTTGATTAGCAAAATCTCAGCTTTTGAGATTTCAAGATTGAAGATAGAACCAAAGAGTGAAACAACCTTCAAAGCAATAGTTCATGGTAAGAAATCTGCAAACACTTCTAGTAATTTTGATGATGATGATGAAGAGCAAACACTAGATGATTTCATTGCTATGATTTCCAAAAGAGAAAAGAAAGGAAAAGGAAAATATGAAGGCCAATTACCAGTCAAGTTCTTTTCATGTAATAAGATCAGTCACTTTGCATCTAAGTGTCCTACTAGAGCTAGAAAGTTCACAAAGGATTACAAGCCTAAGTAATCTAAGGAATGCTACTATGCTAGAGATGGAGTCTTAGATGATGAATCTGGTGAAGAATAAATTGGATTCAATGCTATTGTAGACAAAATGAATAAAAAGACAAATCATAAAGATGATAAGAAGGAACAAGAGCTAGCATTGATTTCACAAGCTGACATAAGAATAGACTAGATCATAGACAGTGGTTGTTCACATCACATGATAGGTGATAAAGGTAGGTTTATTCATTTAGACAAATACAATGGTGGTATGGTCAGATTTGGAGACAACACTCCTAAACCAATAGTTGGTAGAGGAGCCATCACCTTGGATGGAAAGAATAGTACTGAGGATGTTCTTTATGTTGATGGCTTGAAACATAACCTTCTCAATGTTGGATAGTTACTTGGAAAAGGCTATCAGTTGGAGTTCAAAAATGACAAATGCATCATTAAAAACAAAGATGGGGTTATGATTGCATTAGGCTCAAAGACAAAAGGTAATTTTTTTCAACTCAATTCAGAAGCAAGTTGTTTTGTTGCTAAAGTTGATGACAATTGGTTGTGGCATAAAAGACTATGTCATATCAATTTTGATAACATAGTAAATATAAGCAATATAAAGGTAGTAAGAGATCTACCTAGCATAGAAAAGTTAGTTGATACCATATGTAGGGAATGTGTGATGGGAAAGCATGTGAGAAATTCATTCAGGAGCAAGCAGAATTCAACAGAGAACAAGTTGGATCTAATTCACACAAACCTATGTGGTCCAACTCAAACAAGATCATACTATGGTGAAAGGTATTTCATTTAGTTTGTTGATGATTATACTAGAATGATGTGGGTTGTGTTCTTGAAAGATAAGTTAGAAGCATTTGAGAAGTTCAAAATATTCAAAGCTAAGGTTGAGAATGAATCTGGACTAAAGATAAAATGTTTGAGATCAGATAGAGGAGGAGAATTCACCTCTGACAGATTCTATGAGTACTGCGAAGAACATGGCATAAAGAGATAGTTAAGTGCACCTAGAACCCCTTAGTAGAATGGATTTGTAGAGAGAAGGAATAGGATCATTCTTGATACACCGCGCACCATCATGATAGAAGGAAAAGTTTCACAAACCTATTGGAGAGATGCCATCAATACAATAGTCTATACCACCAATAGAATTCAATTAAGGTCTGGCATTGACAAAACACCATATGAGCTATGGTTTGGTAATGTTCCCATAGTAAAATACTTTGGAATCTTTGGAAGCAAGTGCTACATCAAGAGGGATGAAGCAGTAGACAAGTTTGATGCAAGAAGTGATGAAGGTATTTTTCTTGGTTACTCTACTAAAATTAAAGCTTATAGATGTTTCAATTTAAGATTTAGAAAGATCATAGAAAGTGCTCATGTAAAGATTGATGAAAATTTTATGATTCAAGAAAGGTATCATGATTACTCACCCGTGATTGAAGAAGAACCTAGACCCTCCACTAGTAAGACAGTTATTAAAGAAATGTTTGATAGTATTGATGTATTATTCAATGACCCTGAGACAAGTGAAGAAGAAACTCCTAAGGTTGATAAGTCAGCATCACCTAAAGTTCCAAAGTTTAATCTAGAAATCATTCCAAGACAAACATCATTGGAGATTAGAGAGGCAAAGTCTTAACAAGATCACAAGAAAAGAACTCAGCTAGCAGTGAAGCGGTATGTTTTCTATCTCAAATTGAACCTTTAAGTGTTGAAGATGCATGTAATGATTTAGATTAGCATGATGCTATGAAAGAAGAACTTGATCAAATTGTTAAGAATGACACTTAGGAATTGGTCCCAAGACCTAGTGATAAGAATGTGATTGGAACCAAGTGGATATTCAAAAACAAGATGAATGAAGATGGTATAGTAGTAAGAAACAAAGAAAGGTTAGTATGTAAAGGGTATGCACAAAGAGAAGGCATTGATTATTCAAACACATTTGCACCTATGAGCATATTAGAAGCTATTAAGTTATTTCTAGCTTATGCTACAGTCAAAAACTTCAAAGTATATCAGATGGATGATTGCAAGCCAGTAGGAACCCCTATGATCACTGGTTGCAAGATTACAAAATAAGATGACTCACCAGCAGTAGATATAACATTATATAAGTCTATGATTGGTAAACTCATATATCTTACTCAGACTAGACCTGATATTTCAAATGCAGTTGGCATAGTTGGAAGATTTGCAGTAGAGCCTAAACAAAGTCACCTCATGATAGTAAAGATAATATTCAGATACTTGCAGGGCACTATAGATTATGGTCTATGGTATCGTAATTCAGAAAATCTTGAGCTTCATGTGTACACTAATGTAGATTGGGTAGGATGTGTTGATGACAGAAAGAGTACTTCAGGTGAAGTAGTGTTTCTTGGTGATAGACTTGTCACTTGGACAAGCAAGAAACAAAATTGTATTTCTCAGTCAACAACAGAAGTGGAGTATGTTGTAGCAGCCTTGAATTGCTCTACAATTATTTGGATCAAGCAGATGATAAAGGATTTTGGAATTCAAATTGATTATCCTATTGTTATTCACTGTGATAACACTAGCACTATCAATATGTCAAAGAACCCTATGATGCATGCAAAGAAAAAGCACATTGAGATCAAGTATCACTTCCTAAGAGAGAAAGTGGTAGAGAAAGAAGTCAAGTTGGACTATGTGAGTAATAAAGATCAGTTAGCGGATATATTCATAAAGCCCTTACCTAAGGATACTTTTGAGTATCTTAGGGAGAAGTTGGGAGTCATTCCCTTCCTTGATTCTGCTTAGAAGAAAGGAGGAAAGGCATCAGTCCTCAGGGACTGATGGAAGGTTGACTACTCTACCTAAGGAGTATTACCAATGCTTAAAATGAGTGGCGCCCTTTGCCATTGATGTCAAAGGGGGAGTAATATATAGAGTCATGAAAAATAGAAGTAAAAAGGAGGAGTATTACACTAAGGGGGAGTAGCATTCAGTTATGACAGAAGCTCAATTGAGGAAATGGAGAATATTGGAAAATATTGTAGAAAATGGAGGATTCATCTTTGAGGGATTTTTGAAGAGGAAATGGAGAATGTTATAAAAGAAATGTTCATTTGGGTTGGTGGTGGTTTTTCATTCCACATATTGCCATCAATGCCAAAGGGGGAGATTGTTGGAGATTTTCCAGCAGGCTAGTACTGACTGTATGTTTGTCATTGATGACAACATATTGAAAGTAGCATGCATGGAAGTCTTATGCAGTAAGCTTTCAATATATGTAGCATGGACATATTATTAGCATGATATCATGGGCGTAGAGGTTAACTGTTAGTACAGACATTTATGTAGCATCTTGTGTCAGTAGTGTTCCTGACAAAGTTACAGGTAGTGTTTTGTGTATGGTTGTCTGTACAGTTATCATAGAGCCTTGCGTACTTGGATATATGTTGAAGACATATTAGTGATGTTTCAATCATGCACGCATAGTCTGTTGATAAGTAGAAGTGAAGTTATGTAGTCGCTATTCGCCAGCAATAGTTTCCTATGTTTGTTCAGAAGAGCCGACAAAGATTTTAGTGGTTCTTTAGTTGCGACTATCTTTAGGGTATGTGCCCTTGGATTTAAGCTTTGAGAAGAGTTATTGATGTTTTTTAAAGAGTGCATAAGTTAATTAAGCTTCAAGAGAAAGATCCAATTGTTTTGGTAGAGCCAACAGTGTGTAGCATGCGTCTAAAATTATATTATTGGACAGGTCCCACAATGTGTTGCATGCATAGTAGAACCGACAAAATATTTAATGGAGTTTGTTATGGTTTCTCTATTATGATTTCAAGGTGGTTCTAACAGGCCGACTTGATTATATCATTTGGAGGAAAGATATTTATAGGCAGTCATTTGTGATTGCTGAAGTGTGGTTCTTGGTTGTTCAAGCAGAGCAGAGCAGAGTGTGCAAACTGTTGAGCCATTAGAAGAAGGTCTATGTAACCAAGTAAAGTACTTGTGCTATTCATTGGAACTAATCTAGATAGTAGGTCAAAGCGTAGTTCACCAAGATCTAGATATAGTGTGTATTTGTTAAATAGAAGGTTGTAGCCTTCACCCCTTTGAGTAGTGTGCTCTCGGATAGTGCGTCCTCTCCCCTAACAGGGACAATTATAAAAGACTCCTAATAGGATCCGACCCTTGACCAGGTCTACTGCACTAAATATATTGTAAAGCAACTCCTAACAGGGTTAAGGATATTCTAACAAGGATCATAATACTCTAGTGCAAAATATTAGTGGGTGTCAATTCCTATCGGGGTTTTTACCTATTTGAGTTTCCCCATAACCAAAATATTGGTGTTGTGTTCTTGTGTTCTTTCATTGTGTTTATGCTTAATGTTTAAGTGTACTTAATTGGATAAAGAATTGAATCTTGTAGATAACTAATTCACCCCCCGCCTCTCAGTTATCTCTTGGGACTATTCCTAACATCATAGTCATCAAGGCTCTTCTAGCTGCAGTTGAATATCATCCTTTATGATCTGCCATGTTAACAATGTTTAATGTATCTTGTAAATTTTGAATTATCATCTCTTTTACTTTACCTCCTACAATTTCCGTGTTATCAATACCCAACAACTCCAAAACCAGAGTCATTTCTTTTTTCTTGAATAACTTTGCAAACAATTATGCTTTTCCCACCAATGATTTACTCTCAAAATATTCCATCCACATATTTTTGAGATGCAATTTAATAGTGCTTTCAGGTACCAGGTGTTCTGGTGAAATTTGACTAATAAGTGATTCCTCATTCATGTCCATAAAATTTTTCATTGCAAGATAAATATGTATACTTCGACTACTACCAATATCCTCCCCTAGTTGAGTTGCACCTTCTACATCGATAGGTTCTTCTTCAACATCGACCGGTTGCTCTTCGACAAGTTTCATATGACCTTTCATTTGGTCATTTCTTTTACGATCATATTTCCTTACTCTAGTCCTTTTATTTTCCATTGCTCAAATATCTTTAAATCAAGAAATTTTATATTCTTTTACTCTTTCGTCACTGAAAATTTTTCCTTCGCACTCCTTTGAAAATAAAATATCTTTGAAACTGCCTTGAAAAAATGCCTCCTAGCTTCAAAAAATCCTTATATCCTAAAATAAGAATTAAAATTTGCAATTGATATATATATATATATATATATATATATATATATATATATATATATATATATATATATTTAAAAATAACTTTTATATATAGCCTTCAAATTGAAAGTGTGGGTCACCCATGCAACCGCTCGCGGGGGGCCGACCCCTTCGGGTACTCGGCCGAGTCATCCTAGGTGGCATGCCAAGTTGGAAGCCAAACCTTCAAAAACACCAAAAATGCAAAATTTTGCACTTCTAGTTTTCTTTTCTCTTTTGCAAATAAAAAATTTCACAAAACTAAAATGAAGTTTTTCTAGATCTCAAAACTACGATTCTAGACATATAAATCGTATATTGTTTCAATTAGAAAATGTTAAACAAATTTGCAAAAAAGTACATGTAGGTATATAAAGCTTTGAGAAGTCATTGATTCGGTAAATATAAAAAATACTAAATTAATTCAAAAAAAAATTAAAATCATATACGACACTAGAGAAGAGAATTTTCTTCAAGAATATATAATTTATTTGATTTTTGGTATATTTTTTATAGGGGAAAAGTGGCGGGAGATAAAAACTGTTGATTTCGGGTAATTTTGACTTTGAATACTTATAACGGGAAAATTATAGATGGAAAACACTTCTTTCTTTTTTCTTACACTAGATATACATGTCATTTAAAACATATTCTAGAATTGGAGGAAAAAATAATATTTTACTTATAATGATTTGACGAGAAGTAAACCCCCTGATTTGTAGTATTTTTCATGAAATGAAAAATAGACCTAAAAATTTTTTAAAACATATTAATTTTTGTCCAAAATCATTTTTAAAAATTATAAGCATAAAATTCATCCTATTTCACACATTTCATCCGTTTACATCATCTTCAAATTCTAAGTAGAAATGTGACTTTTATGCCCTTGAAGTTTTTCAGTTTTGGTGTTGTTAGCCTTTTCCTTTGTAAAAGGGTGACAACTTATTGTGCTTTTACCCTAATATAATACCACTCATCAAGTGGTCCCAAGAATATTCTCAAGGAATATTTACATGTTGCACATCCATCTAGGTACTCCTAGGTGCAATATTTACATAATAAAATAAATACTATAATTATATGCATTATTATGCAAGGTGTACAACACACTATTTTTCCAATAACTATAGACATCACACATATCATTTCATCTCAAGATCAACAATGGTGATAAAAGGTATAATGTAGGATAGATTGTGAAGAGTTGTCTAGGCAACAACACATGGTAGCCTATTGGAGTGACTAGTTAAGATTTTTTCACCAATGCATTTTATTGTACTATAGTTAGTGCAATGACTTAGTAAATACTGACAAGCCATAACACATATTGGAAAATTCTTTCCAAATGGTTAATAGATAGTTCATAATCAAGAATGAGTTTCCATGTTGAAGAAGAAAACTATCAATGAGGGCTAGGAATTTATGATAGTAAAAATGGCCAAGGTACCTAGGTAATAACTAGTAATGATCATATCATGTGGTAGAGATCATTTCAAATATTGGGGGCCACCATTTATCTTTCATTATTCCAAGTGCTAACATCTCATAGGGCTTACCAATGGTCAAGGTTACCCTTCCTTAGTGCTCATATATGCTTGTGTGCTACATGACTCTTGTGGTAGGTTTCCTTTGTCTAAGATCTCTCTACCAATTTTTAAACCTAGAGGTTTTAGTAACTCTAAGGGAGTTTTGATTATTACCCAAGTATCAGGATAAAGCTGATTGACAAAAAACTGAATTTAAGACCCCCTAAAATCTAAGTATTAAGACATCTGAAGCTATATTATTTGACTAAAAGTTTATAACTGATGCATAGATCTTATTTTAAAGTTTCTATTTTTACATAAAGTTGGAGTACCTTGAGATTTGTGAATTTATTAATGCGAGAGACCTTTTTTTAATGACTAAGAAAGGTGATCACTTCCCATCTATTGTATAATCCATGTCACCTTTAGTATACCCACTTCACATTAAAATGATGTTGATAGTGATATAAATATTGAGAAAGTGAAACTCAAAGTTGTTGAGAAAATATTAATTATTAATATAATAACAACATACACCAATAAGGAGAGAGGACCCAATAGTCGAGTATGTTCTAAAGAACTGCTATAGAATTTGTTGATTTAATGTCATATACTTTTTATATTACAACACTAGTAATTGTGACCGAAAATTTGTTAGTCTTGATCATGCGTAACGATAATTGAATGAAATGTATACTTTAGATGTAGAAAGGCAAAAACCATGTGATGGCACATCAATGCTCGAATAGAACACAACTTAATGCACGACTATCAGTCTAACCTTTTTGAAGGTCATTTTGAACACCTTAAAAAACATGTAGATGTGGCAACATATTTTGATAATATCAACTTGAAACCTTATTTATAAATAGAGGACTTGTCAAATAAACTAATGTAAATAATTATACAATTTTAAGAGACACTAAATTGAAATGCTCAACTACTAGAGCCTCTCCCTTATGCAAAAATCCGTAAAGAATTAGCAAACATAACATTAACCCAAGTGGAGCTACAACAAGAGATGAATTGGTTTTTTAAATGGACTTTGAAGTAGGTAGTTATAAGGGAAACTTGATTCCTTTCTACTACTTTCATAAAGTTTATGTGAGAAGATAAGAAAAGCCTTTGTACTAGACATTACATTCAATATAATATAGGAAAAAAACATTTGTCAGCATTAGAGTAAGCCTGACATAAAATGAAGATTAAATTTGGTTCTTTAGAAGAGAGACTCTCTGACCATGTTGCCAAGGATTTGCCACATAGAAATATTCCAGGTCTGGCCCTGCACATACACCAGATGAAACATTTTGAGGATTCTTAAACTACTAATTGAAACTCAACAAGAGTGTAACCTTAGAGAGAAATCTTCAAATAAATATCTACCCTTGGTTTTATGAGAATGTTAGAATGAAACTGAAATGGCTTTGTACTTGCATTGATAGAAAGAATCTCCACCTGCTCTCTTCTCAACAGGTCTAGTTGCTTCATCAGCACGCTAGTTGGACATGTGAGCAGATCGATTTGCATGGTTATTTTTATGTTTACCAGACAAGGGATCTTTTTATACTGTTCCAAAGTTACTTCATTGTAACTATAGATGATTGTGCTCTCCGAATTGAATGATTGGTTATGTGATTCGAACCCGCTACATGCTTTGTCTTTCATTGAAATATTTGAGGGAATAGATGCCTGCAAGAATCGATTCTGTTGTTCTAGTTCAGCAACACGAAGCTTCAATTCCTTCACATATGTTGTGGTATTCGTCAGTATGGAATTCCTGCTATTCTGTTCACAGGCAGATTTATAAGTCAAAACCAACAGTAGATGTATAGCACTACAGAAATAATGTTATCCGATTTCATGTTGTCGTTACTTCTTAATTCGATTGTGTGAATCACATTTCGTAATCCTTCATAAGAATGTTAGAGAGATCAAACAAATATAATATAGATAGTTAGGGATCAAAAACAGTGATCTATTATCTGGAAATTGGATAATTCAAGAAAAAGATCAAGAATCTTGAGATGAAAAAATAGTTAGTTGTGGATGAAGAACCTAGAGACGAAAAAGTAGTTAATTGTGGACAAAGACTTAAAATAAGATAGCTATGTACGAAGAACAATGATCCACCATCGTGAAATTAGAGAACACAAGAAGATGAAAAATAGTTGGTTGCAGACCAAGAACCTTAAGATGAAAAATAGTTAATTGCAAATCAAGACTGAAAAATAGATTATTATGCAACAAAAACAGTGATCCACCATCACCAAGAACAGTGATCCACCATTGGAAAGTTAGAGAACTTGAGAATCCATTGTGGATGAAGAACCTTGAGATGAAAAATTAATTAGTTGTAGATCAAACCCAAAAAATAATGGTTCTGCACTAAGAACAGTGATCTACCATCGGAAAGTTGGAAAACACAAGAAGATGAAAACTAGTAAGTTGTGAACCATGAGCCTTGAGAAGAACAAATAGTTACCTGTAGAACGAGACTGTTCTTGATTCACAACTAACTACTTTACTACTTTCTATTTTCTTGAACTCTCCGACATTCTGACAACGAATCATTGAAGTTGATCCAAATTATTAATGCTAAAATAAAATACAGCAAGTACTCTACTGAAATAATCAAAATATCATAAAGATCCGAATAAGCTAAATGATTTCCTCTGGTAAAAAACAATAGAAATGTGATACCTTAGAATTTCTAGGCAGAAGAGAGTAAAGATTTGAGAAATGCTGTCTAAATCTGATTCTCCTACCCCGCTCAGCTATCATATGCTCAGCTGCCGATCTCTTCTTCGGCGGCGCCGCCACAGCAGCAGAAGCAGGAGGAGGAGTCCTTTCCCTCTCAAATCTCATCTTCTCATCGAGTTTGCAGAGAAGATTAAAACACCTCTTGTGCAAAATCTGCCCACTTTTAAAAGCACCCACTGTGGCATTTGAATCAGTTTTTCTATATACCCTAAAAGCTCTGTGTGAGAACACAGAGTGTTGAAACTCAGGACAGGAATTAACAGACTGCTGATCAAACCCCTCTAAAGTCAGCAAATTCTCAGAGGAGCTCGAATTCCATGAAGAATCAGAAGAATCATAAAGATGAGGAAGATCTAATTGCATGGCCTCCATTATACCCATCTCATAAACATTATGTGGAATAACAATCCCACTGTAAAGATCAACACTCATATTCAATTCATCGCCCATCTCATGGACTTGAATTAAGAGTAGAAAGGAAGGCTTTCTGTGATGTTCTATAGAATGCAAGACATATATATATAGTAGAGCTCATGTTTATGAAATCGAGTCTCAATTCAGTCTACTTCAACTAAAATAATACAAATACGAATTGTCTATTATTATCAGAATTTAACTGTGCAGTTTTTTGAGTTAAATTTTTTAACTCATGTTTCTTGAGTAGTGGTTCATACGAACCCATCTTTAAGTGAAAGAATGGAACACTTAGCACTCATTGGATCTAGGTGATGCTCACGAAGGTGAAGCACTGGGACTTCCGAAGAGCTCACCCATCCCAGTACTAATCCAGCTCCAGTGGGCTTAACTACGGAGTTTGCTCCATGGTTAAACCCACTGTACTTGCAACCCCATTTGCAAAACCTTCATCAAGTGTTGTGCCTTACGAACCATTCATTAGAAAACCTCTTGAAGTAAAATATCACCCTCTTTATTAATAGATAAAATTTGTCCCATTTATCATTTCGTTTCCAAGTGGCAGGAGTTTTTCCGCTTGGCAATTATGGTTTCTTATTATAAGCCCACCTTCTTTGAACGATCTTTAAACAGGTTCCCTAAAAAATTGCATATAGACGATGTGCTAGACGGTGTATATGCATTCCAAGGAATCTGGAATGAATCTGTACTGGTAGAACTCGGGTCCGTCTACTTCCTCTATGTCATAATGGGGTTGACGAGGGTCAATTGTCTTGCCGTGCAATGGACGAGTCAATTGGACACTTATCTTGTTGGAAGTTTCATTTAGTGGTTAAAATGAAAATTTAAAAATACAAAAAGATTGAAAGTGTTTAATAATCCAAGTGCATGGAAAATATATGGTAAATAATTTAAAGAAAGATCAACTTGATGATACCGTATTTTAATAATTTATAATGTTAATTGTTACTGTGATTTTTTTATAAATATTTTAGATTGCGTTTTTTAGTTCTTTATTATTCTTATGTGTTTAGCTTTTTATTACTTTGATGATGAATTACAAAGTGATTTGAAACATTGATGTTAAAATTCTTATATGATTGAAAATCGATAATTAGAAAATAACTTCCTTTAATCTTAAAGATAGACTACACAAATGTCTTTTATTGTATTAACTAAGGAAGGACTACACAAGTGTTGAAATTTACATTTTCATACATTTATAGTTTATTAAAAATTTGTTTGAAGCCTTTTAAATTTCAAAAATTGATATTACATAAAGGTTGTAATATTGATTAATGAGATTATTGTAAAATTTAAAATGGTGTGATAAATTTTTTTATATAATAGAACATTATTCAAGTGTTCTTTTTTTTTCCCCAAAAAACACACTTAGTAAAAATAATAGAACCCCATCGTTCATAAATAGTATGTTAGAGTCACACTACAACTTCAAGAAAAAAATGTACCAAATATTGAATTGGTTTCGTTGGTGTTGGTTTTGTTATGTGCCTTTTGGAAAAATTGGAAACACTAATTCTTTTATTTATTACACATTTGTAACAAATGAAGTTAATTGATGGTTATAATTGTCTAGATGGTTCGTGGGATGCGAGAAGCAGATCAAGGATTGACAGACATGTTGAGACAAATTGCTACTAGACTAGAAGCTGTGGAAACATCCTAGAGAAGAGGCAAACATCTTGAAGATGTTAGTGATGATGAAGTTGAGGTGGAACAAGGTGATGTAGAACCTGCACCTGTGATGGATCAGGGTGAAGAGAGATTCTTGAAGGCATTGACAAGTCTAAAGTCTACACCACATTTTAATCCTCCTGAGTATGGTGGAAATTTGGATTATGATGAATTGGTAGATTGGATCACTGAGATAGAAAATTATTTTGAGTATGAAGATATACCTGAAGACAAGAAGGTGAAAATTGCAAGCACAAAGTTGAAAAATCATGCATCCTTATGGTGGGAACACCTGCAGCTGGACAGAAAGAGGAAATGCAAAGACAAAATCAAGGTATGGAATAAAATAGTGAATAAGTTGAAAAGAAAGTTCTTACCTTGTGATTATCAAATTAACCTAGTTCGATGAATGCAAAGTTTAAGGCAGAAAGATAGCTCGGTAAAGGAATATACTGAGGAGTTCTATAGATTAGATATCAGATTTGGACATGATGAAGATGATGTGGAAAGAATTGCTAGATACCTGAAGGGTTTGAGAGTTTCCATCCAAGAAGAAATCCGTTTGGTCAAATTGGAGAACATTGAAGAAGCTTATCAATTTGCATTGAAAGCTGAGGAGAAATTGAATAAGAGACATGAGAAAATACAAAAAGGTAGAGGTGGTAGATTCCGTAGAGGAAGAGGTAGATCCCATGGTGAAAATGGTAGATCTAAACCAGAAAAGACAAATCTGGACAAAGGCAAGACTGAGTGGAAGGGTGAAAGTTCATCTAAAGGTAGAGGCAGTAACTACCGAGGTGGTTATAGCAAAGGAAGTTTCTAAGGAACTTGTTACAATTATGGACAAGAAGGACATAGATCTTTTGAATGAACACATGCAAGTAAGAAGGCTGGTAGTAGTAGAAATACTTTGGTGCAAAAAGAGTCATTGAATGAACCTAAGAAGGAAAATAACTTGATGGTAAGAAGAGCACTATGGAATGAAAGTAAAAAGGAAGATCCAGTAAGGAAAAGTTTGTTCAAGACCAAATTGATGCAGGAGCATCCTGGGTGTAAGAGCAATCTTGCATCACCCAAAAAAAAATATTTCTATTTTTATATTCAATAAGGGCTATTTTGTGCAGAGTTGCTATTTATGGAAAGTTACTATTTTTTGGTAATTTTGGTATGTGCTCATAATAATCTGATTTTTTTTTTTTGAGGTTCATTTTGGTCATATAAGTCTTCCAGTAAAGTTTCATTGCCAGATCAAGTGTATATTGGAAGATATTAAAGATTTTCGGTATTGGCAGCAAGGTCCAAAAACTTTGAACTCAGTTTTGAAGGTTTTAGAGGTCCCGGTGAGGTCAAAAATTTGAGTGATGGGCACTTGCGCAGGTCAAGCCTGTAGAGCACTTCGTGGCGTTTCTGAAATGGGGTTATAATAGCCGATCGGGTCAACTGGTGATGACTTATGGTCTTCAGAAGTTGGGCCACCTCAAATGGCGAAAAATAATTTTCTTCAAAATTTCTGTTCGGGTTTCAAAGGTTATCTTGAGCCGACTATGATGTAATAAAATGTAAAATAAAATAATTCTAACTTTGGTCAGCCTTATTGGCTAAAATTCTGGAACCTTCCCAGGCGGTGGAAAAATTGCCTATATAAGGAAGGCTGTATTATTGTCTTAGGCAGTTCAGAATAGTTTTGGGTAGTAGATCTGGGTATTGATTCGAGACTTTGTCCTACACAATATTGTAAGGGAATGCCCATATGGCTTTGCATATTGTAATTCTGAAAGTTTGTAATTCCACATTTGTGGAGATAATAAGAAGCCAATTTTCTGTTCTTGCATATTATTGTTGTTGTTTCTCTATTTCTGTTATGTGTTTGTGGTATTAAGGGGAGCACCCTTCATCAACTGGTATCAGAGCAGGAGTTTCTGAGTGTGTAAATAGATCGCTGCCTGTGAGGCAGTTTGCACCAGGACCGTGGTTAGGGTTTTAGCGCGCATCACAAAAATGCCTCCACGAAGGGAACGTGGCGGAAGAGCTGGTGTTGTAACACCTGAGGTTAGGGCACTGTAGAGACAAGTGCGAGCATTGCAAGAAGAGATTCGTAGAGGAATGAATCTTAATGTCAGAGATGAAAGCGAGGATGAAGCTGAAGAAGAATATCAAGAAGGAGAAGTCGAAATTGTGAACCAGGAGGAAGAAAGACTTTTTCGGGCCATTTCTAAGATTGGGAAAAGACCTAAGATTGAGGTTCCTACATTTTCTGGAAATCTTAACCCAAAAGAATTAATCGACTGGATCAACGAATGTGAGAAATATTTTGAGTATGAAGATGTTGAGGATCCTGATAGGGTCAAATTTGCGAAGGCCAGACTAAAAGGTCATGCGAAGATATGGTGGCAAGAGATTCAGTTGGAGCAAAATAGAAGGGGAAAGGAGAAAATCATGAGATGGGATCGGATGGTGGATAAATTGAAGTGACAGTTCATTCTTGTTGATTATGAGCTTGACCTACTGAAGAAAATGCAAAGTTTGAAGCAAGCAAGAAGATCTGTTCAGGAGTATACAGAGGAGTTCTATCGACTTCTCATCAGAACAGGCCATGCAGAAGGTAATAAGGAGAAAGTTTCCTGATACCTTAATGGGTTAAGCCTAAGAATTCAGGAGGAGTTGAATCTAGTTCGAATGAATAGTATTGAAGAGGCATACCAGTTTGCCCTAAAAGTAGAGGAAAAGTTGAAAAAAAAGTTTGAGAGCAGACAAAATGGAAGAGGTCACGGTGGACGATAAGGTGCACGGTCATATGGTGGCCGAAATGAAGATTTGAAAAAGAAGGATGAGGCCAATAGTAGTCAGAATCAATGAGGAAATAATTTCAATAGCTTTCAAGATCAGAATAATAGAGATCAGAGAGGAAGAGGAAGAGGACAAGGATCTGGAAGAGGTGGCTTCCGTGGAACATGTTTTCACTATGGAGAAGAAGGTCATAGGGCATTTGAATGTCCTCAGCGCCAAGGCAGAACTGATAGGAGAAATGAAGGCCAGGCAAAAGTTGCACATGTAGATGAAGATGCCAGATCATCAAATTCTGAAGATGCTAAAAGAGGAGAAACATTGATTAACAGAAGAGTCTTGTTGAGTGGTGAGAATGAACCTGAGCAAAGGAGGAGCCTGTTTCGCACCAGGTGCAAGTGTGAAGGTAAATGTTGTGATGTGATTATTAATAGTGGAAGCACTGACAATTTGGTGTCAGAAGAGATGGTAACAAAGTTGAAGCTCAAGAGACAGAAACACCCAAATCCATATCGGATTGCCTGGGTACAAGATGACCACAAGGTCATGGTCAATGAACAATGCCTGGTGAATTTCAAGATTGGCGGATACCAAGATGAGGTATTGTTTGATATCATATCTATCGATGCATGTCATATGTTGTTGGGTAGACCATGGCAGTTTGACAGATGTGCTGTACATGATGGTCATGCGAATACCTATTCCCTGACAAAGGATGGAGTGCGACATAAACTAAAACCATTGAAAGAGACTGAAGAAAAGGTATGTGGTAATGCAACGATAACTTTTGTTGATGAAAAAATTTTTCTAGATGGTATGAGGCATGAGCATGTATGTTTTGCTTTAATTCCAAAAGCTGGTAAAGAGGAAGTAGAAGATGTTCCTGTAGAAGTTGCAAATTTGTTGAATGAGTTTCAGGATATTGTATCTGATAACGTGCCTGATAGATTACCACTAGTCAGGAAGATTAGTCTTCAGATGGACTTGATCCGAGGAGCAAGTTTTCCGAATAAGGTAGCACACAGAATGACACCTGCAAAAAGTGAAGAGTTGAACAGACAAGTACATGAACTGTTACAGAAAGGATTGATCAGTGAGAGTTTGAGTCCCTATGCTGTACCAGCGGTATTAGCACCAAAGAAGAATGGAGAATGGAGGATGTGTATAGATTCTAGGGCAATAAACAAGATCACAATCAAGTATAGGTTTCCATTGTCACGAATGGATGATATTATAGACTGTTTGAGTGGAGCTGTGTATTTCTCAAAGATAGATCTGAATAGTGGATATCATCAGATTCAGATCAAAGAAGGAGATGAATGGAAGACTACCTTCAAGACAAAGGAACGACTATATGAGTGGTTAGTCATGCCTTTTGGGCTAACCAATGCACCGAGCACTTTCATGCGGCTCATGAACGAAGTTCTGAAAGGATTTCTGGGTAAGTTTGTCATTGTTTACCTAGATGATATTTTGATCTTTAGTAAGACATTGGATGAGCATATGATGCATATTCGTATGGTATTTAAGAAGTTGAGAGAAGAGAAATTGTTGATTAATTTGAAGAAGTGAAGTTTTGTGAAGAAAGAGTTGGTGTATTTGGGTTTGTAGTTTCAGGAGAAGGTCTAAAAATGGACCCAGAGAAGGTACAGGCTATCCTTGAATGGCCTACTCCAAGGAGTGCTACTGATGTAAGATCTTTTCATGTTCTAGCTAGCTTTTACAGAAAGTTTATCAGAAATTTTAGCAGTATTTGTGGACCCTTGACTGAAACAATGAGAGGGGATAGAAAAGAGTTTAAGTGGACTAATGGGGCTGAAAAGAGTTTTCAATTGTTGAAATAAAAAGTTACAGAATAACCTATTTTAGCACTTCTAGATTTTAATAAAGTGTTTCAAGTAGATTGTGATGTTAGTGGTACTGCAATAGGAGCTGTTATGAGCCAAGAAGGTAAACCTGTTCCTTATTTCAGTGAGAAGTTAAAAGATGCCAAGAGGAAATATTTTGTTTATGATCGGGAATTTTATGCTATAGTTCAGGCATTAAAGAAGTGGAGACATTATCTACTTCCTAAGGAGTTTGTTTTGTATACTAATCATCAAGCTTTCCAATATTTGAATAGTCAAGGAAAGTTGAATCAGAGGCATTTGAAATGGGTTGAGTTTTTGCAAAGTTATACATTTGTTTTGAAACACAGGAGTGGAAAGTCTAATAGGGTTACAGATGCTCTTAGCAGAAGGCAACTATTGCTGACAAAAATGCAGATTGAAGTGGTTGGGTTCAAGGAACTCAAGAATTTGTATCCAGAGGATCTTAATTTTGGTGAAGGTTGGAAATCTTGTACAGAACCAGTTACTCTAGACAGGACGAAATGGTTGGAATTCATCATCTAGGATGATATGCTATTCAGAGGGAGTCAGTTGTGCATTCCATGAAGTTCTATGAGGGAGAATCTCATCAAGGAGAAGCATAGCGGAGGATTGGCTGGACATTTTGGTCGTGATAAAATCCTTGGTTTGGTTAGTGAGAATTATTATTGGCCACAGTTGCAGCAAGATGTGAAGAAGTTTGTACAGAGTTGTAGAGTATGTCAGATGGTGAGAGGAGTGAAGTAGAATACAGGGTTGTATCAGCCATTGCCTATACTAGAGAAGCCTTGGGAGGATATTAGTATGGACTTTGTTCTTGGTTTACCGAAGACACAGTGGAGACATGATTCAATTTTTGTAGTAGTTGACAGATTTTCGAAGATGGCACATTTCATTCGCTGCAAGAAGACTAATGATGTTGTTCATATAGCAGAATTATTTTTCAGAGAAGTGGTGAGACTACATGGTTTACCAAAGACCATAGTTTCAGATCGAGATACTAAGTTTGTTAGATATTTCTCGCGGACATTGTGGAAGAAGTTGAAGATAGATTTGAAATTCAGTTCATCACATCATCCACAGACTGATGGACAGACAGAGGTGGTGAATAGAAGTTTGGGAAATTTGCTGAGATGTTTGGTTGGGGATAAGCCAATAGGATGGGATTTGATTTTACCACAGGTAGAATTTGCATACAATAATTCTGTCAATAGGAGCACTGGTAAATCACCATTCCAGATTGTATATGGAAGTAGTCTAAGAAATGCATCTGAATTGAGAAAGATAGATAAAGGAGAAATAAGTAGTGCTGAGGCTGAGGATTTTGCAGAACATTTGAAGAACATCCATGAGGAGGTGAGGAAGCATATTACCAAGATGAATGCGCAGTATAAGGCTAAGGTAGATGAGAAAAAGAGGCATAAGGAATTTCAGGTTGGGGATGAAGTCATGGTTCATTTGCGGAAGGAGCGATTTTCGGTTGGTACATATAACAAGCTGAAAATGAAGAAGTTTGGACCATGTAAGATATTGAAGAAGCATGATTCAGGAAATGCATATGAGGTAGAATTGCCTAGTGAGCTGAATATTTCACCAGTGTTTAACATTTCAGATTTGACAGAGTATTATGAAGGAGGTGTTGAAGATGAGGTTGCAGCAGCACAGTGGAGTATTCTAGCAACCAGTTCAGACATCAAGGAGATTGATGACATAATGGACAGTCATGTTGGTAGAAGCACAAGGAATAGGACATATGAAGAGTATTTGGTCAAATGGAAAGGAGGACTTGTAGAAGATTCATCATGGCTAATAAAGGAGGAGGTCAACCGTCTTGGTTTTCCTCTGCACACCTGAGTCGTGACAGGGTCACTTCTCAAATTACCTTGGGTGTCTGATGTAGGAGCATCCTGGGTGTAAGAGCAATCTTGCATCACTCAAAAAAAAATATTTCTATTTTTATATTCAATAAGGGCTATTTTGTGCAGAGTTGCTATTTATGGAAAGTTACTATTTTTTGGTAATTTTTGTATGTGCTCAGAATGATCTGATTTTTTGTTTTTTTAAGATTTATTTTAGTCATATAAGTCTGCCAGTAAAGTTTCATTGCCAGATCAAGTGTATATTGGAAGATATTGAAGATTTTCGGTATTGGCAGCACGGTACACAAACTTTGAACTTAGTTTTGAAAGCTTTAGAGGCCCTGGATGAAGTTGAAAATTTGGGTGATGGGCGCTTGCGCAGGTCAAGCTTGTAGAGTGCTTCATGGCATTTTCAAAATGGGGTTATAATAGCTGATCGGGTCAACTGGTGATGACTTATGGTCTTCGGAAGTTGGGCCACCTGAAATGGCGAAAAATAATTTTCTTCAAAATTTATGTTTGGGTTTCAAAGGTTATCTTGAGCCGACTATGATGTAATAAAATGTAAAATAAAATAATTCTAAGTTTGGTCGGCCTTATTGGCTAAAATTCTAGAACCTTCCCAGGCGTTGGAAAAATTGGCTATATAAGGAAGGCTCTATTATTATCTTAGGCAGTTCAGAATAGTTCTAGGTAGTAGATCTAGGTATTGATTGGAGGCTTTGTCCTACAAAATATTGTAAGGGAATGCCCATGTGGCTTTGCATATTGTAATTCTGAAAGTTTGTAATTCCACATTTGTTGAGATAATAAGAAGCCAATTTTCTGTTCTTGCATATTATTGTTGTTGTTTCTCTATTTCTGTTATGTGTTTGTGGTATTAAGGGGAGCACCCTTCATCAAGTGGTATCAGAGCAGGAGTTCCTGAGTATGTAAATAGATCGCCGACTGTGAGGCAATTTACACCAGAACCGTGGTTAGGGTTTCAGCGCGCATCGCAAAAATGCCTCCACAAAAGGAACGTGGCAGAAGAGCTATTGTTGTAACACTTGAGGTTAGGGCACTGCAGAGACAAGTGCGAGCATTGCAAGAAGAGATTTGTAGAGGAATGAATCTTAATGTCAGAGATGAAAGCGAGGATAAAGCTGAAGAAGAATATCAAGAAGGAGAAGTCAAAATTGTGAACCAGGAGGAAGAAAGATTTTTTCTGGCCATTTCTAAGATTGGGAAAAGACCTAAGATTGAGGTTCCTACATTTTCTGGAAATCTTAACTCAAAAGAATTGATCGACTAGATCAATGAATGTGAGGAATATTTTGAGTATGAAGATGTTGAGGATCCTGATAGGGTCAAATTTGCAAAGGCCAGACTAAAAGGTCATGCGAAGATATGGTGGCAAGAGATTCAGTTGGAACGAAATAGAAGGGAAAAAGAGAAAATCACGAGATGAGATCGGATGGTGGATAAATTGAAGTGACAGTTCATTCTTGTTGATTATGAGCTTGACCTACTAAAGAAAATACAAAGTTTGAAGCAAGCAGGAAGATCTGTTCAGGAGTATACAGAGGAGTTCTATCAACTTCTCATCAGAACAGGCCATGCAGAAGCTGATAAGGAGAAAGTTGCCCAATACCTTAATGGGTTAAGGCCAAGCATTTAGGAGGAGCTGAATCTGGTTTGAATGAACAGTATTGAAGAGGCATACTAGTTTGCCCTAAAAGTAGAGGAAAAGTTGAACAAGAAGTTTTAGAGCAGACAAAACGGAAGAGGTTGCGATAGACGATTTGGTGGACGGTCATATGGTGCCCGAAATGAAGATCCAAAAAAGAAGGATGAGGCCAATAGTAATCAGAATCAGGGAGGCAATAATTCCAATCACCTCTAGGATTAGAATAATAGAGATCAGAGAGGAAGAGGAAGAGGACAAGGATCTGGAAGAGGTGGCTTCCGTGGAACATGTTTTCACTATGGAGAAGAAGGTCATAGGGCATTTGAATGTCCTCAGCGCCAAGGCAGAATAGATAGGATAAATGAAGGCCAGGCCAGAGTTACACATGTAGATGAAGATGCCAGATCATCAAATTCTGAAGATGCTGAAAGAGGAGAAACATTGATTAACAGAAGAGTCCTGTTGAGTGGTGAGAATGAACCTGAGCAAAGGAGGAGCTTGTTTCGCACCAGGTGTAAGTGTGAAGGTAAATGTTGTGATGTGATTATTGATAGTGAAAGTACTGACAATTTGGTGTCAGAAGAGATGGTGACAAAGTTGAAGCTCAAGAGACAAAAACACCCACATCCATATCGGATTGCCTGGGTATAGGATGACCATAAGGTCATGGTCAATGAACAATGCCTGGTGAAGTTCAAGATTGGTGGATACCAAGATGAGGTATTATGTGATATCATATCTATGGATGCATGTCATATGTTGTTGGGTAGACCATGGCAGTTTGACAGATGTGCTGTACATGATGGTCGTGCGAATACCTATTCCCTGACAAAGGATGGAGTGCGACATAAACTAAAATCATTGAAGGAGACTGAAGAAAAGGTATGTGGTAATGCAAGGATAACTTTTGTTGATGGAAGAAATTCCTTAGATGGTATGAGGCATCAACATGTATGTTTTGCTTTAATTCCAAAATCTGGTAAAGAGGAAGTAGAAGATGTTCCTGTAGAAGTTGCAGATTTGTTGAATGAGTTTCAGGATATTGTATCTGATAACATGCCTGATGAATTACAACCAGTCAGGAAGATCAATCATCAGATGGACTTGATCCCAGGAGCGAGTTTTCCGAATAAGGCAGCACACAGAATGATACTTGCAGAAAGTGAGGAGTTGAACAGACAAGTACATTAACTGTTACAGAAAGGATTGATCTATGAGAGTCTGAGTCCCTGTGCTGTACCAATGGTATTAGCACCAAAGAAGAATGGAGAATGGAGGATGTGTACAGATTCTAAGGCAATAAACAAGATCACAATCAAGTACAAGTTTCCCTTGCCATGAATGGATGATATTATGGACTATTTGAGTGGAGCTGTGTATTTCTCAAAGATAGATCTGAAGAGTAGATATCATAAGATTCGGATCAGAGAAAGAGATGAATGGAAGACTACCTTCAAGACAAAGGAAGGACTATATGAGTGGTTAGTCATGCCTTTTAGGCTAACCAATGCACCGAGCACTTTCATGCAGCTCATGAATGAGGTTCTGAAAATTTTTTTGGGTAAGTTTTTCATTGTCTAACTAAATGATATTTTGATCTTTAGTAAGACATTGGATGAACATATGATGCATATTCATATGGTATTTGAGAAGTTGAGGGAAGAGAAATTGTTGATTAATTTGAAGAAGTGCAGTTTTGTGAAGAAAGAGTTGGTGTATTTGAGGTTTGTAGTTTCAGGAGAAGTTCTAAAAATGGACCCAGAGAAGGTACAGACTATCCTTGAATGGCCTACTCCAAGGAGTGCTACTGAGGGAAGATCTTTTTATGGTCTAGCTAGCTTTTACAAAAAATTTATCAGAAATTTTAGTAGTATTTGTGGACCGTTGACTGAAACAATGAGAGGGGATAGAAAAGAGTTTAAGTGGACTAATGGGGCTGAAAAAGGTTTTCAATTGTTGAAACAAAAAGTTACAGAACAACCTATTTTAGCACTTCCATATTTTAATAAAGTGTTTCAAGTAGATTGTGATGCTGGTGGTACTGCAATAGGAGCTGTTATGAGCCAAGAAGGTAAACCTGTTGCTTATTTCAGTGAGAAGTTAAATGATGCCAAGAGGAAATATTCTATTTATGATCAAGAATTTTATGCTATAGTTCAAGCATTAAAGAAGTGGAGACATTATCTACTTCCTAAGGAGTTTGTTTTGTATACTGATCATCAAGCTTTGCAATATTTGAATAGTCAAGGAAAGTTGAATCAGAGGCATTTGAAATGGGTTGAGGTTTTGTAAAGTTATACATTTGTTTTGAAACACAAGAGTGGAAAGTCTAATAGGGTTGCAGATGCTCTTAGAAGAAGGCAACTATTGCTGATAGACATGCAGATTGAAGTGGTTGGGTTCAAGGAACTAAAGAATTTGTATCCAGAGGATCCTGATTTTGGTGAAGCTTGGAAAGCTTGTACAGAACCTGTTACTCTAGACAGGATGAAATAGTTGGAATTCATCATCCAGGATGATATGCTATTCAGAGGGAGTCAGTTGTGCATTCCATGAAGTTCTATGAGGGAGAATTTCATCAAGGAGAAGCATATCGGAGGATTGGCTGGATATTTTGGTCGTGATAAAACCTTTGGTTTGGTTAGTGAGAATTATTATTGGCCACAGTTGTAGCAAGATGTGAAGAAGTTTGTACAGAGATGCAGAGTATGTCAGATGGCGAAAGGAGTGAAGTAGAATACAGGGTTATATAAGCCATTGCCTATACCAGAGAAGCCTTGGGAGGATATCAGTATGGACTTTGTTCTTAGTTTACCGAGGACACAACAGGGACATGATTCAATTTTTGTAGTAGTTGACAGATTTTTGAAGATGACACATTTCATTCCCTGCAAGAAGACTAATGATGCTGTTCATATAGCAGAATTGTTTTTCAGATAAGTGGTGAGACTACATGATTTACCAAAGACCATAGTTTCAGATCGAGATACTAAGTTTATTGGATATTTCTGGCGGACATTGTGGAAGAAGTTGAAGATAGATTTGAAGTTCAGTTCATCACATCATCCACAGACTGATGGACAGACAGAGGTGGTGAATAGAAGTTTGGGAAATCTGCTGAGATGTTTAGTTAGGGATAAGCCAACAGGATGGGATTTGATTTTACCACAGGCAAAATTTGCATACAATAATTCTGTCAATAGGAGCACTGGTAAATCACCATTCCAGATTGTATATGGAAGTAGTCCAAGAAATGCATCTGAATTGAGTAAGATAGATAAAGGAGAAATAAGTAGTGTTGAGGCTGAGGATTTTGTAGAACATTTGAAGAACATCCATGAGGAGGTGAGGAAGCATATTACCAAGATGAATGTGCAGTATAAGGCTAAGGTAGATGAGAAAAGGAGGCATAAGGAATTTCAGGTTTTGGATGAAGTCATGGTTCATTTGCGAAAGGAGCGATTTCCGGTTGGTACATATAACAAGCTGAAAATGAAGAAGTTTGGACCATGTAAGATATTGAAGAAGCATGATTCAGGAAATGCATATGAGGTAGAATTGCCTAGTGAGCTGAATATTTCACCAGTGTTTAACATTTCAGATTTGACAGAGTATCATGAAGGAGGTGTTGAAGATGAGGTTGCAGTAGTACAGTGGAGTATTCCAGCAACTAGTACAGATATCAAGGAGATTGATGACATACTGGACAGTCGTGTTGGCAAAAGCACAAGGAATAGGAAATATGATGAGTATTTGGTCAAATAGAAAGGATGACCTGTAGAAGATTCATCATGGCTAACAAAGGAGGAGGTTAATCATCTTGGTTTTCCTCTGCACACCTGAGTCATGACAGGGTCACTTCTCAAATTACCCTGGGTGTCTGATGTAGGAGCATCCTAGGTGTAAGAGCAATCTTGCATCACCCAAAAAAAAATATTTCTATTTTTATATTCAATAAGGGCTATTTTGTGCAGAGTTGCTATTTATGGAAAGTTACTATTTTTTGGTAATTTTCGTATGTACTCAGAATGATCTAATTTTCTTTTTTTTGAGGTTCATTTTGGTCATATAAGTATGCCAGTAAAGTTTCATTGCCAGATCAAGTGTATATTGGAAGATATTGAAGATTTTCGGTATTGGCAGCATGGTACAGAAACTTTGAACTCAGTTTTGAAGGCTTTAGAGGCCCCAGATGAGGTCAAAAATTTGGGTGACGGGCGCTTGCATAGGTCAAGCCTATAGAGCACTTCGTGGCATTTCTGAAATGGGGTTATAATAGCCGATCGGGTCAACTGGTGATGACTTATGGTCTTCGGAAGTTGGGCCACCTGAAATGGCAGAAAATAATTTTCTTCAAAATTTTTGTTCGGGTTTCAAAGGTTATCTTGAGCCGAATATGATGTAATAAAATGTAAAATAAAATAATTTTAAGTTTGGTCAGCCTTATTGGCTAAAATTCTGGAACCTTCCCAGGTGGTGGAAAAATTGTCTATATAAGGAAGGCTGTATTATTGTCTTAGGCAGTTCAGAATAGTTCTGGGTAGTAGATCTGGGTATTGATTCGAGGCTTTGTCCTACAAAATATTGTAAGGGAATGCCCATGTGGCTTTGCATATTGTAATTCTGAAAGTTTGTAATTCCACATTTGTTGAGATAATAAGAAGCCAATTTTCTGTTCTTGCATATTATTGTTGTTGTTTCTCTATTTCTGTTATGTGTTTGTGGTATTAAGGGGAGCACCCTTCATCACAAATGTAGAGTTTTTGACAAATTTTGGAAGGTAATCATTGACAGTGGTAGCTCAGAGAATATGGCATCTAAAGAAATGGTCACAAAGTTGCAGTTGAAAAAGTTGGAACATCTAAAGCCCTATCAAATTTCATGGATAAAAGATGAGCATACACTCTTGGTAAGTGAACAATGTTATGTGAATTTGAAGATTGGAAAATACTATGATAAGGTATTATGTGATATCATGCCTATGGATTGTTGTCATATTTTTTTGGGTAGACCTTGGCAATATGATAGACATGCTATATATGATGGGAGATTGCATAAGTATACTATTTTGGCTGATGGAAAGAGACAAATATTGTTAGCTTTGCTAGAAGAACCTATTAGTAATGTTTGCACATCTGTGAAAGTTTGCTTGATGGAGGGAAGAAAATTTGTTAACGATTTGAAAAAGAGTGATGTATGTTTTGCTGTGATTCCTAACAAACTGAGTAAGAAAATAGAGGATAGTGTTCCTGAGGAGATTGATAAGTTACTCACCGAGTACAATGAAATCATTTCTGATAATGTACCTGATGGTTTTCAACTGAAGAGAAGCATTGATCATTGTATGGATCTAATCCCTTGAGCTAATTTACTAAATAATGCACCTCATCGGTTGACACCTACCGACAATCAAGAATTGAACCAATAGATTCAAGAGTTGCTAGAGAAAGGTTTGATCAGAGAAAGTTTGAGTCCTTGTGTAGTACCTATTGTATTGGCACCAAAGAAGAATGGAGAATGGTGAATGTGTACTGATTCTAGAGAAATCAATAAGATAACAATGAAGTATAGGTTTCCTATACCAAGAATGGATGATATAATTGATAGTTTGACTGGAGCAAAGTATTTCACCAAAATTGATTTGAAAAGTGGGTATCATCATATCAAAATTAGATAAGGTGATGAATGGAAGATTTCTTTCAAGACAAAAGAAGGTTTGTATGAGTGGTTGGTTATGCCTTTTATTTTAACTAATGCACCAAGTACTTTTATGAGGCTGATGAATGAAGTTTTGAAAAAATTATTGGGTAAGTTTGTGATTGTATATCTTGATGATATTCTGATATTTAGTAAGACTAGAGAAGAACATTTGTTGCATGTTAGACAAGTTTTGTAGGGATTGAAAGAAGAAAATTTGCTGATAAATCTAAAATAGTGTTCATTCATGAAATAGGAGATTGTGTATTTGGGATTTGTGATTTTAGCTGATGGTTTGAAAATGGATCCTAAAAAGGTTGAAGCTATTTTGAGTTGGCCTACACTTGTGAATGCTAGTGAGGTAAGATCATTTCATGGTTTGGCATATTTTTACCAAAATTTCATAAGGACTTTCAGTTCAATTTCTAATGTTATGATTGAGACTATGAGAGGAGATAAAAGAGAATTCAAGTGGAAACATGGAGCTGATAAAAGTTTTGAGACTCTGAAGCGGAAGGTTGCTGAATTGCCTATTTTTGCATTACTTGATTTCAGTAAGGTATTTCATATGGAATGTGATGCAAGTGGAAGTGCAATTGGAGCTGTGTTGACTCAAGAAGGTAAACCTATTGCTTTCTTTAGTTAAAAGTTGAATGATGCTAGAAAGAAATATTCTGTGTATGATCAAGAATTCTATGCTATTATTCAAGAACTAAAGAAATGGAGACATTATTTGATACCGAGTGAATTTGTGTTGTATACAGATCATAAGGCTTTACAGTATTTTGGTAGTCAAAATAAATTGAATCAGAGACTTATGAAATGGGTTGAGTATTTGCAGAGTTATACAGTTTTGATAAAGAATAAGAGTGGAGTCACTAACTAAGTTGTTGATTTATTGAGTAGAAGAAGATGTTTGATGACTGAGATGAAAATTGAAGTTCATGGTTTTGATGAGATGAGAGATTCTTATGAGTTTGATGTTGATTTTTTTTGAGCCATGGAGAAAGTGCAGAGCACCTATTCAAGATCAACAGAATACTAAATGGGATGAATATTTTATTCAAGAGGTATATGTTGTTTAAAGGTATTCAGTTGTGTATACTGAGAGGAGCAATGATAACTAATCTGATAAAGGAGAAACATAGTAGTGGTTTGGTTGGCCATTTTAGTGTTGATAAGGCATGGGATTTTCTTAAGGAGAAATACTTTTGGCCATAGTTGTATAAAGATGATCAGAAATTTATGAAAAATTGTGGAGTTTGTCAAGTTGCAAAAGGAGTAAGTCAGAATACTAGATTGTATACACCGATTGTTGTACCTGAGAAACTTTGGAGTGACATAAGTATTAATTTTTGTTCTTGGCTTACCAAAGATAGTAAGGAAAGGTAAAATGATTCTATATTTGTTGTTGTGGATAGATTTTCTAAGATGGCACATTTTATACCCTGTAAAAAGACATCAGATGCAGTACATGTAGCAGATCTTTTCTTTAAGGAAATTGTCAGATTGCATGGATTACCAAGGAGTATTATCTCTAACCGAGACAATAAATTTGTTGGATACTTTTCAAAAACTTTTTGGAAGAATTTTGGTACTAAATTGAAATATAGTTCTACATTTCACCCACAAACTGATGGACAGACAGAAGTTGTGAATAGAAGTTTGGGAAATCTTTTGAGATGTTTAGTTGGAGACACACCAAGTAATTAGGATTCTGTGTTGGCAGAAGTAGAGTTTGCATACAATAATTCAATGAATAGGAGTAGTGGGAAAACACCATGTGATATTGTGAGTGGCATACAACCAAGAGGTATATTTGATTTAAGGGACATTGCTGATGAAAGAAAGAGAAGTGTTGAAGGAGTAAAATTTGCTGAGTACATGAAGACATTGCGTGAATATGTGAAGTTGAAGTTGGAAGAGAGTAATCAGAAATACAAAGATAGAGCTGATAGATCAAGGAGACATAAGACTTTTGATATTGGTGATGAAGTGATGGTTCATTTCAAGATAGGTCAATTCCCTGTTGGAACATATGTGAAGCTGAAGATGAAGAAATTTGGACCTTGCAAGATTTTGAGAAAAATTGACAGTGGAAATACATATGAGATTGAGTTACCTGATGACATGGACATATCACCTATTTTCAATATTACCAATTTCTATGAGTATCATGAACCTGATGAAGACATGGTAGCACTGATGGAATATCCTAAGAAGAGGAAAGAGGAAGTTGAGTAGAATTTGGAGAAAAGAATTGGCAAGAGTACAAGAGGAAAATAGCATATGGAATATCTAGTAAAGTGGAAGAATAGACTAATTGAAGGCAATTCATAGATTTCACAGTCTGAGTTGGATGCAGCTTGGACCAAACCTATTTCATGATTCGGAGAATAATTTCAAACAACCCTAGGTGTTTGATGTAGGAGCATCTTGGGTCCTTGGCAATCCCATGTCACGAAAAAGATTTTTGAAGTTTATCTATGTTTCTCAGTTCCTTCTTTGATCGATTGCATACTTGGAGACAATGAGATTTCTTGGAGGCTTGCGAGCTCAAGTTTAGATCTACCTTAGGGTTTCCATCAGTTGCTGGGTTTTTTCAGAGTTGAACTAGATGAGATTGTAACTGATCTATGTGGATCTTGCAGAGCTTGTTTCTATTTGTAGTTGGCCCTAACCTGGAAGGCCTTACAGTCGGGCATGTTAATGAAAATTGAGTTAAATATCTTATTGTGTTGATTTTTCCACTATGTAATTCTGAAGCTGCAAGGGGTTGGGACTGTCCTTAATTGGATCCTCCCTACCTTGGTCTACATCAATGATTTCTAATACAACTTTGGTTTTATGTTCACTAGAAGGAAAGGATTTTTTATATTTTTCTCTAGGGAACATCCTTTACAAGCACTAATATGATTTGATGTTGGATTAGGTATGCCTATGGTGATTTTCTTTATGAAAGGAAGGGTGCTAAATCCAAGATGACCTAATCTTCTGTGCCAAAGTTCATTAGAGTTTGATACTTTATGACATAGAGCTAATTTGTGATTAATGCCTAACTTGTATAGGCTTCCATCCCTATAACCTATATAAATGGTATTTTTGATATTATTGTTCTTAGTCCATATTAGTCCATATTAACACTTTATCTTCTTCAAACCTGACTCGATAGTCATGATCTACTAAGCCTAAAATGGAGACCAAGTTCCTTTTTATGCCCAGTACAAAGAGAACATGTTTCAAAAATAGAGATACTCCACTTTTCAATTTAATTGAGCAGGTCCCAATTCCTTTTGCTGGATAAGTGGAGTTCTCTCCAATTGTAACTTCTTCAGAAGAATCTTCCTCTAGGGTTTCAAATTGATCTTTGAATCTAGCTAGGTGTCGTGATGCTCCACTATCGATTATCCAGGTATTTTTTCTTGAATTTACTTCACTTGATAAGGCAAAGAATAATAGAGATATCTCTTCCCCTTTGACTTTGGCTAATGCTCCTTGAATTTTCTTCCTCTCTGGAAAAAACCTATGTGTATGCCCAAGTTTATCGCATTTATAACATTGTACTTTTGAGAAGTCTTGATTTTTGTTATGGTTTCCCTTCTTATGTTTAAACTTTAGTTTTCTTTGAAGTTTGAATGAGTATTTAGAGCTTGAATCTCTTTTCCTTTGTTAGGCCCGATCGCTCTTGATATTAACCGAGATTCCTCTTGAGTGCAATCATTCCTAAGTTGATCAAACTTAGGTAGAGAAGAATGTCTAGTTATAGATTGAAAAAAATTTTCCCATGTAATAGATAATCCTCTAAGGGATATTAATGTTAACTCCATGT